>JANDJT010000141.1:13401072-13448684 GCA_024331685.1 Stegophilus panzeri | reverse complement strand
CAGTCCATGAGGATGAGATGCACTGTAGTACTTAAAGCAGCTGGAGGCCACCAGATACTGACTGTTACTTTTGATATCGTCCCCCCCCTTTGTTCCTGGGACTCATTATTCCATTTATGTTCATCAAATATCTGTGAAACTTGTTCATTTTATGTCTCAGTTGTTGAATGTTTTTATGTTAATACAAATATTTACACGTTAAGAAATTTGCCGGAAATAAAACCAGTTGAATGTGAGAGGACGTTTCTTTTTTGCTGAGTATATGTCCTGTCAGAACCACTGTATCTACTAGCAAGCCATATTTGTTCAAATGAAACATCACTGCCCCCTACTGGTCTTGTCTTTCCTGCACCCGTAGCATGCATGTGATACTGCATGAAATCGCAGGATCCCTTTCCAATGGCCACATCTGTACATCATTGACCTTCTCTCCTACTAGAGCATTGAGATCATGTAATCAAGTTCTTTTATCTGTCCCCTGTTGTCGTACTAAGACAAAGGGTGATCGAGCCTTTTCTGTGGTTGGCCCAAAACTTTGGAACAGTCTCCCTTTTCACGCGAGGTCTTTAGCTATTTTTAAATCTTCTCTTTAACTTATTTTTATTCTTTGTTTTATAATGCTATTTAATGTACTGCATTTTAAGGTTTTGTACAGCACTTTGGATCAAATGTTGTTGTCTTTAAATGTGCTTTATAAATAAATTTGATTTCACTTAACAGTCCAAAGTCATGCGCTGTAGGCTGATTTCCAAATTGTCCGTAGTCTGTGAATGTGTGTGCGATTGAGCCTTGAGATGCCTGGGATAGGCTACAGGCTCCCCCATGACCCTGTGTAGGATAAGCAGTATAGATGGATGGATCCATACAATATGGATGGATGGATATTATCATCTCATATTATGGCATCAATCTTCAGTTTAGAGAAATGTATACCGTACACTGTTAATAGAATGAAAAATGAAAAATGCCTGTATCCAAACATATCATACTAGCTGCTTCAGTTGTTAGCACAGTTAGTCTCTCTGAGGAGCAATTTATCAGCTCTCATTCAGCTGCTACTTTTCTTGACTAGTAAAATCCTAAGCTTATTAGCCAGAGGCAAGCAACCATGTCTTGCTTAGTGAGTAGAAGACCCTTATAAATAGCAGAGTATGTTGGTACTGTCTTCACCAGCAGATTGTGAAAGAAGGAGAATTTGAGGCGTTTTCTCCTGCTAGGAGAGGCTATGGTACTGATAGAATGTGGGTTTTTGATTTCTTGTGCAAGCGCTGTGTCTGGCTAAGAGCATATGGAGGCAACAGAAGGCCTTTACTTTGGGCTATTGAGCTGCACTATCAGCATCTGGGCTGTGCTACAGCCAGCTAAAGTTTGCCACACACATTTTAAAAAAGCGAGCCTGCAGATACAAGGTGGGATTCATTAGACAGATTTGGAAACCTTTCTGTTTGACTTTAGTGTGCTGTTTTGTTTTGTTTTTTTCAACTGTTGGATTTGAAATGGCTCCCCAAGTCCAGTTTGGTTTATGATTGACATGCTAAATGTAGCCAGTTTTGTTGTTCTGAAGATTTACTGTATCAGATATTCTCATTACAGTGTTGCTGGCATACTACCGAAAGCCTGCTTCATTTCAGTTCCTCTTAAAGCAGGATGTGTCCGTGGGGAATGATAAGCACGTACAGTAAGTGAATTTATTAAAGTGCACAGGCAGTTGAGGTAAACAAGAACACGTGAACATTTAATATATACGAAGATTTACAGTCATACTATTTTATTTCTTAAGCAAACGTGGTGCATTAAATTTACACAACCAAGGGCTTACCTGAGGAGAGAACTGTTAAATATTACAAACGTGGATTTGAGTTCAAATATCAGCGATGTAAACTTTTAGCTATGTCTTTCAAGTAGCACTACCTGTATAAGATGTACAATGTAGTCAACTCGTGCTTCAGTGATTTTCTGTTGTGGCCACTAAATTTGTGAATGAAATTCTGGCTTTACTGCACAATGTGAATGTACGTAGAGGTGAAAGATGGCTAAAATGACTTACTTTAAAGCTTTAAAGGATAATAAACAGTACTTGTACCTGTGTTGTACCTGTCTTGTTTTGGAGAGTGCCTCAACGCATTTAAGAGCACAGAAGCCTACCAGGTGCAGAAAATGATCGCAGCGTGTTTCATCAGGAGAAGAAAAACCCTCTTTGTCGTTATAAAGAGGGTAAGTTGGTATCTGCTAACTAATCGTTGGTTAATACGTGCTGCCAAGATAAACTTCCCAGTTGTCCAATAATGAAGCTAGATCACTAAAATAGCTATAAGGCAGCATGACTGGGATGATTTGCTGCTTGTGGAAGATGTACTGTATATAATCAAGTTTAAGTGAATATTATCAGTGAAAAGGAATATTTTTAATAAAGCACTGACTCCATAACACTGATGCAGTCAGCCTTCTATTCAGTGCTCTATTCTATTCTATTCAGATGGCAGTGATTTATAAATTATGATGTCACATGAAACAGAAGGATACACTGGAAACATATGATGTTTGTTTGAGTTTCTAGTGTGTCAAGCATCTTAGCAATGCCACGCCAAAACAGGGGCCACTAACTATCTCTTGATGTTGGTTTTGTCATCCTTGGAAATGAACTCAGGCTTTTGAAAAACTACTCGTACACAGTCCACCTCCAGCAAAGAAGATTTATGGACTGTTATACACAGGACAGAGATCTTCTGGGACATACATGATATTATGTGTTTCAGCTCAGCTAGATGCTGTACATGATGGATGGACTTGCAATCGTCACCTTTAAACACAATATCTCACATGACAGTATATATACAGATGTATGGTCAGAGCCAAGGACATCCTACATGCTCATCGGGATCTGAGAGACAGAGCTGGACCTTATCGTTTGTGGTCTGTCTGACCTATCTGACCCGCTTGGCAGATTACATCCACCCCCTGCCTAGAGAGATGAAGGAGAGGAGATGAACTGTTGTGTACAGAGGGGGCTTTCTATTATATAGCACTCTTTCATCTTCTTGTTTTACCTATTTCTTTCACTCTTATTGTATTGCATATGCCAAAGGTCTGCTGTCTAGTGACCTCACATATTCTGTAAACACAACAAAACCCAAACCAGCATTAGTAATTGTCTCTGACTGTGGATTTCATCTGCCATCAATATCTTGCATAGAAATTCAACATTTTATCAACAGGTTAACACAATGGACTGTTATTTTACCAGTGCTAATGCTCAGCTAACTGCATACCACACACTAAGTAAAAAAGAATAAATAATAACAAACAGTAATAAACTTATATAATCTATACAGTACCAAACAACCAAAAAAACAGGAAACAGTGTGATCAGTATGCAGTGGGTATTGCATATAGTTACACATCAGCAAAAAAGAGAGGAAAGTGATAAAAGGACATGTAAGCACTTTTTGGAAAAGAAATCCAGCAAAGTGCCAGGGGTTATTTATTCTCCTTTTTATTTGTGTTAAATGATGTGTTAAATTCCAAGCATGAGTGTTTCTCTATGTTTTTTATGTAGTTCTTAAATATTTGGAGACAGATTGGAATGTTCACCTATTGGAACGATAAAACTCTGTGACACAGAAAGAGACACCCTAAGGTTAAATGACACTATGAAACAAATTGATGAGAGGCGTCTTTTTTTCCCCCTCTTCAGTAAGCCGTAGTTATTTACTGAGGCAGATAAATTGGTATGATTTTGGATTTGTGTGGATGGTTTCATGGTGTGTTTTAGCCTGGCCTGTACTGAATGTGCTGTGTGTATGTAATAGTCTCAGAATTTGCACTGTACTGTATGTTGCCATGACAGTACTTCATTAAAAGACTCATTTTCATTTCGCTTTAAGTGTTAACCTTGCTCTCACTTGAGAGCAAACACAATATTATACCCTGTTTTAAATGCATGTTGAGTCCAGGAATCAATTGAGTGTTATTGAGAATGCGGGTCTACTTGTAAATTGTGGACAGTCCGGTAAACTCCATTTTAGTATATTACGAGAGAAGATGCGGCTTTCTTAAATCTATTAACTTCGGCCCACTTATTCTGGTGACAGCCAAGGCCCTGTGAGCTCCCGGCTTAAATTAGGCTAAAACTCTGGGGTTTCATAAAATCAATGACTGTCTTTTTCTTTTGATAGATGACTGAGCCTCTACTGAACAGGGAAAGCTGATGGTATTTTTTCTTCTTAAACAAATATGTTTGTCCCCCATTTGCTGTCTAAACAACTAAATGAGTCTGGCGTATGAATAATTCTTTCTTAAAGGAATGTTCTACATATATATACAATCAAATAAGCTAATCTACACTATTATGATATACCATGCTTCAAACTATAATAAATGCTTTAATCCACTATGAGATGTTACTAATATATTTCTTATGTCTAATAATAAAAAATAAATAAATAAATAATAATAATAATAATAATAATAATAATAATAATTGTTAGATATGTTATAATTAAGGCTACTCAGCTTCCAAAAAAAGGTTTCTATTTGGAACGTATTCTGATAGGGAAAGACTATGGTGTAAGGTTCTACAGTACTGTGCAAACGTCTTAGGCACCCTATTTTTTTTTAGTACAAACTTTGTTATAGATTTTTATTTTATGACTTCTACATTATCGAGTCAGTACAAAAAACATTTTAGATTCCCAAACATTAGTTTTCTAGAATAACAAAAGTAAATGTTACAGAAAAATGTTTGTATGTCAGTAAAGAAAGCAGCAGATTACGTAAGAGACACTTTTCAGATTAAACACACAATGAAGGCTGCTGGGTTTTTCTGCAGAAATAAGAAACGAGTGAGACAGGCAAAGTCTCCAGAAGAACCGTGTCTTGTTCTGCAAGATACTCAATAACACTTACAGCTCATTTCCTTATAAAACTGCACTAATTCCGCCTGAGACTACTGATTTTTTGTATTATTTTTTTTAAGCAAATGGTTGTCACACCAAATATTGCCTTTGTTTAATTTATTTCTGTTTACTGCTCTTTATAGTATTTCTTTAATGGAGAAACATTTAATTTAATTATTTTTTGAAGGCATCTTTGCTCTGCAGCATTTATTTGCATGTGCCTAAGACTTTTGCACAGTACTGTGTTCCCCCAGAGTGATGTGCTTTAAACTGTAACAATTTTTTATTTTGTTTTTTTTAGAATACGTTTACTTCAATTAAAGGTTAGAGTTCTCTCATATTTTCAGTGTAAAGTTAAGATAATTAACCACAAAGACTTTTTATAACTCCATGTTTTGGTTTTGCCTATCTTTACCAAGGGTGCCAATAATTATGGAGCTGCTTATACACTGGCTTTGTAAGGCATGGAAGGCGCCAGAAATGTATCATACTGCATTGAGATAAAATTGGCAAATATGCAAAAATAAAGAACAATGTAAAGTAAAATGTTTCACTTTTCTTTTAAACAGTAATCATGAGGTACCAAATACAAAAACTAATAAAACAAAATTCCTATAAAATAATATAGCCTATTTATGCATGATACTATGCACACTGTCACCGTTTTAAAATGTGAGAAAATTAATAATGAGAAAATAATTTCTTCTTTTCACCGAACTTCTTTTCATCTGCTAAATATAGCTTATAAGAAAATAATGCAAGCTTTTGCAAATGAAAGTCTTAACATGGAGCTTGATAATGGAAAAAATTAAACATTCTGTGTGAAGTTTGTGTCTTTATAATAAGATTCAGATCCACTTTTTAACTTTTGTGAAACTTAAAAAAAAAAATTCTGTTTAATTGGCTATTTAATTACAATGTCAAGTAACAGAATTATAGAGAAACATTCACTTTCACATTCCATTCATTTTCAGTAACTGCCTTATTCTGGTCAGGGTCGTGATGGATCTGGGAACAATGGGTTTGAGGAATACACCCTGGATGGGATGATAACATGTGCACACACACACACACACACACACACACACACACACACACACACACATACACATTTTCGCACAACTAACAGGTTCACAAAATCTGGTACATCCCAACCCCTATAAAATTGCCTATAAAAATACATTCATGTGTATGGCAGGTTGTAGTTAACTTTTCTTTTTTCCCCCTTTAATCATCACTATGATGTACAGTATGTACGTATGAATTTTAATTTTAGCAGAATGTTTGTTTATGTATTCACTAAGGTTCATTTGTCTGCTGTATAAAGTGATGTGAGGTTTTTCCTTGAACTGTGCATCACAGAGGTACAGTATATAGTCTACATGCATTTGTTGTGATCAAGAGTTTTCACTTATGCACTTCAGTCCTTAACAAAAAAAATAAAAAAGAAAGCTAACAGGGGCATAAAAGGGGAAGTCAATCAAATGTTATCAGTAGCAGCACATTGTTTTAACCAAGGTTTAAAAAACAAAAATCTTATTTTCAAATAACATGAGACTGATAAATGCAGATAATGGCACTTGGATTACTGTACACAAATACAGAAATTGCCCGTGTTGAGTATATCATTAAATAAATAAATAAACAGAAAACAATATAGGATGATTTTTCTTTGTATTAATGTGACCTGTCCTGCATTTTTTGAAACTTGGTAGGTTAATAAAGACAATTCTAACACTAAGTCTGTAGTCTAAATAAATGTGCACTTAGTGACCAGAGTGTCAAAGAGCTTTTAATATTAGGTTACACCAGATATTCTCCAAAAAGCTATAAGTGGTGGACACTGATCTTGTCCAGCATGGTTCAATCAGGGTTCATGTAAAATAAATTAATGCACTTCTTTTTTTGCATAATATTCTGTGGAAAATACCAGTGTGTGTAAGTGTTCCCATAACAAAATCCTCTACTTTAATCTTTAAACAGGCATGTTAATAATTCAGTAATTAACTCTTAACACTTGAATGGCTTTCTCTTAAAGTTCCAAGTTCCAAGACTTTTACTAAGAATGAAATCCAAGTGGTATGACTGAATACTGCTGTACTATCAGTAAAGTATTTTTAAAAGATGAGTTTCCACTCATTCAGAGCGGAAAGCAATTTCAGTCACTCCAAAGTCAGCTTAGCCTGTCTCCTGCAATCAGTCTGAAACAGATGCCACCAAAGAAGCAGTTTTAACGCATCCTTATGATTCTTTCTCGTTCAGATCAAATGGTCGAGACAGCTATATTGCTCCAATCCCCCACGTCCACCCTTTTATTTTCTACTCAATAGGCAGCCATTACAGTCGGCACATTTAGCTTCCACGCAAAATGGTTTTTTTTTTTTATTCTTTGGAGAAATAAAGGGACAGTGGGAGAGAACAGAAATCTCCTCACAGAACACTAGTATGAATGACTACATTTGGTGGAATGTAATCAGCAGGTTAAATAGAGGAAAATGCAATTTGTGAATAAAGCAGCATTAGGAGTAATGAGGGGGAGTAATGACTCAAAGTGTTTTCGTCCTTCCAGAAGAAAGACTGGATTTTGGCAGTTATTTCTTGGTAATTGCAATTCACTTAGGAAGCATTCATTTCTGGAAGTAGAAATAAAAGTAACACTTGGGGTCCCATATTATATACTTGATCATAACTGATCAGCTCAATAAATCCACAAATAATTACACTCCAAAACACACTTACATAAATGTAACCCACTGGGTGATTTGTGTCATGCAGTGCTGGGTTAGTATATTGTATAAAAGAACACACATTGGTTTAATTTGTCCTTTGACACGTGCTTAAATTATTTTTTTATGGAATGTATTTTTTGCTAACAGACCTATGTTAGACAATTCTATTTGATTTCAATTGTATTGACTTATTTAATTAATACTAAATATTGTTGCAGTTTGTATTACTAATACAGTATATTAAACAAAATTGCTGTAATACATGTTAAAATGCAATTTAAATACTTATAAACATACTGCAATACTTAAAAAATTTATTAAAATAAAAAAAATAATTATCACCTAAATACTGCAAAATTAGTGCAACCAATTAAAATGACAAAAACACAAAAGCTAGTTGGCAAAGAAAAGGATAATAAAGAGACAGGCAGACAAATCCAAAACGTAGGGCAATATCACAATCACAAAACAGGAGAGGGGTCAGGCGATTGGCAAACAGGGCTTAAACGAGAATTACAACCGAGAACGGAAACCGGATCAAAAACCATGAAATGAGAAACGAACAGAACGGTTCGGTAGAGTATTGGCGGCAAAACACAGAAACAATACTTTGCATGGAAGAAAGACACCCAGCGGTTTAAAATACTACCTAATCAAATAGGGAAATGAGAACAACTGAGACATTAGGAAGGAACCAATTACACAACAGGGGCAGAGACAGGACAGAAACCAAAACAAAACACACGTGTCAAAAGTAAACACAGTTAATGACAACCCAGAAGTGTGCATTGTAGCGCTTCGGGCAGTTCATGCGAGGGGAAATCTGTGACGTTCAACTAGATCCTCCACTAAAGGATCAACGATTCATATACTTTCACTGGCTATATCACAGGTAACTTTAGAAAGGATTGCGATGAGCCAGCCTGTCCCTTCTTGGGCACATAAAATTTTAAGCAAGCATTTGAGTCTAAAAAACTGGGAAGTTGTGGTGAGAAATGTCAGTGATAGATATTTTATGAATGTTATCAAGACTGCACAAGAAATACAGGAGACCTGTTCAGCTGATGTAACCGATCAGCCTGTTGGTATTCCATCCAAAAATCGTTATTCTTTTGTAGGGTTTTTTTTTTAGTATTGTCTTCATACAGCTGCAACAGAACATTACATAAGGTCACCTGATTTGCACTAAAACACTTAAACACCTTGATCTATTTTTTCTAGGTTTCTGTATGAACTGCTGTTTTATTTCTAAAATTACAAATGATAGTAGATGGCTTGGAATCCTCCACATCCAGATCAATTACGTTGCACAATTTTTGAAGATCAATTACAAATGGAGTTGGATTTTTCCCTTTTTTGCCTCTTTTACTATCAGCAGTGGGGGAAAAAAGACAGAATCTAGCTAGTAGGACTTGTTAATAAACTGCTTTTAATATTACACATTTTAAATGACTTGTAATAACTTTTTGCTGAATTTGTGTGAAAACTTTGATATCAGGACAGTTTCCATTTGTTACAGAAGCATAGCAATGTCATTGTTTAACACATCATTTTGAACATCTTTCAGTCTATACCACAGGTGTCAAATTCGAGGCCTGCGGGCCAAATAATGCTGCTGCTTCATTTCATTTGCCCCATGCTAACTTGTAAAAAATAATCCATGAAGTGTTGTATGCAACTACCCGATATTTTCTCACTGGAGCAATATTACCTAGACTTCTACACTGCATGCATGCGGTTTGTTTTTATGACTGAGCATATGTATATTCTTAGCAAAGATAAGTCTGTATGACTCCTTCTTTAGTGATACTGTAAATAAGCCTTGGTTTGAACGAATACAATTTTGTCATTGTTATTAAATATGGTAAATTGACTCAGGACTATAAAATTAGCCTTAGTAAATGCCCCTTTAAGCATCATACAAAACATCTTAAAATAGACTGCAGTCTGGGCAGAAGTTGGAGGTGGCAGTTATCCAAATAGAGGAATGAGGTGTGATAGGAAAAATAAGTGATAAATGCAAGAAGGTGTTGGTGGAAGATGTTAGGAGAAGAGTTAGCCAAAGGAAGCAAATTATTTTTAATTGGCAGATAGGAGACCGGTGCATGGGCATGAATGATATTATGACAGGAAATTCATGGACACAGACAGTGCAAGCTGCATGAAGTTCAAAGGATCAAGCGAGCTGCAACAATATGCATTACTGATTGTCTTCAGTTTTAATGAATAATTTTGATAAATGCCAGTTTGTTTCTGGTTAAATAAATATTTAGTAAATGTTTAATGAAAAGGAACTTATCTGTAGCCTTTAGACCAAATAAGAATTAAAATGGATGGAATTCAGAAAGGGCTTTTGTTAGAAAAGGTTCTTGGAAATGTGTCACAGTTTAAAGGTCAGGAATATTAGAGGGAATCTGTGCCATGTCCTCGAGATATTTTGCATGAATATAGTTATTATCTGCCATTTATAATTAATTCAGATACAGTATAAAAGAATTAGCATACCCAAAAGCAATCCATTTTACATGGGCTTCCATAATATCCATTTCACTTCAAGGCCACAAGGAGCCAAAAGTACTTATTATGGTTTCTATGCACACATCATTGTTGCCACATTAGAGCCTGATGTTTTGGTGTTTATTGCATTTGTATTTGCATATTTAATGTGGTCAGTACAAAAAAATGAAGAAATTGGCTGTTCTAATTTCATGAGGGGTAAGGGGGGTATACAAGGACATTAAAGCTTGTTGAGGCATTAACAGGATGGCCCAGCTGAGGATATATAGTACATACATTATAAGACCAAAAGAATGTGGACACCTGACCATAACACCCATATATGGGCTTTCCCCAAACTTTTACCACAATGTGGGAAGTAAACGTACATTGTCTACAATGTTTTTGTTTGCTGTAGTGTTAAGATTTCCCTTCACTGAAACTAAGAAGCCCAAACCTGTTCCAGCATGACATGCCCCTGTGCACACAACACTCCATAAAATGGGGTAAATAGTTTGCCAAGTTTAGAGTTGAATGTAAGTGTCCTGCACAGAGTCCTGACCTTAGCCCCACTGAACACCTTCAGGAGGAATTGGAATAAACAATAAATCTTAGCATACATTATTACAACGCATTATCAAGGTAATATCTAGTAAAATAAAGCAGATATGGTAAATGGTACTAAAACTATTTTAGAATAAATTAAACTGGAACCCAGGATTGTGAAGGAGCTATTTGCTGTATGGCCTTTGCCTGTCTGTTCTGTCTTTTAACTAAAGGCTTTTACAGTATTTCCTGTTGTAGATTTGTTGTGCTTTTTGAACTATATGGGTTTGAGCAATTTACATTGTCATGTTTTCCAGTTTATATCATCTCAAGATTTTATCAGTCAAATGAACACAAGACTGTAGAGTTGTGGCTTTCCAGTGTAACCACATGTACATAATATGATTTTAAAAACTTGTTAATCAGACTAAAAATACAGCTTTACACTTACTTAAGAGGATTCATAAGAATAGCAAACACATTTTAAGGGCAGACAGTGGAAAAAGTACTTACAGTAATTAAAGCAAAGACATCACGTTTCCATGATTTTATTCTTACAGTATATCAGTGTGGGAGTTAAAAGAGGAAGCTAGCATACACCTGAAGCTTCAGTAAAGCCTGTAATTGGGATTTGGTGTCCTATCAAACATTAACAATTTTTGGTTATGAATGCAATTCAGTGCATTTCATGAGAAGATAATTTTCCTGTGGTGTCATAAACACATTGTTGCACTGGTCTTCTGGTCACGTATTGTCTCTGCAGCTCTGCTAGTCATAATCCTTGTCCTCTCTCACACAGATATCTCTTTCTTACTTTTGGCATTAAGTTTTCAAGTCCTTCTCTAAGGAGACAGGGTCCACATACTATTTTAGCAGATTATGGGTTTTCATTGGGTCTCAATGGAGCTGGTTTCAGAGCGTACACTTGAACATTTGAAGTGTTGCACTAGTCTAGAATGTGTCTAGCTGTGGTGATGATTGTAACTGACTCCATTTCAACTCATTTTAGTTTTCAGAGACAAGAAAAGTACTAACATTTATATGTATGAACGAATATTGTCAATTGTATGAGCTATAAAATATTTAGGCAGGCTGTCATTATTAGTGTTTAACAATGATTTAAAGTTTATGATCTATAAAAGCGCTAAATGTCTATTGTCTATTGTGTTCCCTTAACAGGTTAACAGGTTTCCAAATCCCACCTCCAGTCACGAGTACAGGGTCCGTCTTCTCCCTGCGGCTCACCAGTGACTTTGCTGTGAGTGCCCATGGTTTCAAAATCTATTACGAAGGTAAGGATCCTCTGTGAGTTACAATCCTGTCTGCTTGATTAACATCACCTCATATCCAATGTAACCCTTTTATGCACTTTAATTGGGAACTGCACTACTTGCCAAGTCAAAGGAAGATATGAATCGTAGAGTTCATAATCACTGTTATTGGATCTTGATGAGGAGCTGCTGTCCCACTGAAGACTCCCATAAAAGCTGATCAAATTACACTGTAGACCTATTGGACATAATATTTCTGTAGCGTCACATATCTTTATGTAGAAAAACAACCCAAAAACTCATTATGTATGTATGCCTTTGTTATCAGACCAAAGATGTAGAGCTCATGGGAATAGCAGATGGTGATCTGCTATAGAGCATCTCATGTCCTCTTTATTGTCGGGTTTTTAGTGTCTTTAGCATCAGTGTGTCAGTTTTAAGCATCACTTGCTGCCTCATGTTTCATGAAATCCTGGTTATCTTGTAAAAATAGGTCTAGACCAGAAGGGGAATCAGTAGGGTTTCTGAGCTTGAGGTGCAATTTCTGGGAAATAAAACGATTGTCTGTAGTTCTTCAGTGTTATTTGCTTAGAATAACCTTGCTTATTGACTTATCTGCAAATTGTCATGGACTTCCCCTCGCGCTTCGTGCCGGAGCATTTAGCATGCAAGAACTGCCTGAAGCGCGATAGCGTGCGCTTCCGGGTCGACATTGACTTTGTTTTCTGTTACACTTGTGTTTTGTTTTGGTTTCTGTAAATTCTCTGTCCCTGTTATGTTATTGGTTGTCTCCTGTGTCTCAGCTGTTTATGTTTTACTCCCTCATGTGTCTTTGTTCAGTGCGATATATTGAGTGTTTCTGTGCTTTCCGCCAGACCCGTACCAAGCCTTTGTTCTTTGTTCCGCGTTTCCTAGTTTCTTGATCCTGTTTTGTCCTCGTGTTTCTCGATTCTTGTCTAAGCTCTGTTTATGCCCATTTGCAGATCACCTGATGCCTTGCTTGTTTTTGCCTTTTAATTTGGAATTTTCTGCCTGTCTCTTCAAATATAGTTGCAGTCGGAAGTTTACATACACTTATAACATGAATGTCATGGCAATATTTGGCTTTCAATAATTTGTTTGAATTGTTCTTTTTCTGGGGCGGAATGATTGTACAACATACATCTTTAATAAAAAAAAAAACAAAAACAAGAATTTGGCTCACAAGTTTTAATTTATTTGGGGTTTACTGTAGTCAAAACAAGATCAAAATTATACATACAGCACACCTAATAATTAGTTGAATGTCCCTTAGCAAGTTTCACCTCGAGAAGACACTTTTGGTAGCCATCAACCAGCTTCTGGGAGAATTCTGGTTGGATATTTGACGACTCTTCTTGGCAGAATTGGTAAAGTTCAATGACATTTGTTGGTTTCCTGGCTCTGACTTGACTTTCAAGCACAGTCCACAAATTTCTGATAGGGTTGAGATCAGGACTTTGGGAAGGCCATTCCAAAATCTTAATGTTAGCCTGCTTTATCCATTCCACAACCAGCTTTGATGTGTGTTTGGGGTCATTCTCCTGCTGGAACACCCAATTGTGTCCACGTTCCAACCGTCTGGCTGATGGTTTGAGATTATGCTGAATAATTCTAAGGTAGACCTCCTTCTTCATTATTCCGTCCACTTTGTGCAGTGCACCAGTTTCACTGGCAACAAAACATCCCCAGAACATAATGCTAGCACCACCATGCTTAACAGTTGGTAAAGTGTTCTTTACTCATCAAAACAAACCTTTGGTCATTGTGGCCAGACAATTCAATCTTTGTCTCATCCGCCCATAAAACTTTCCTCTAGAAGGCTTTTTCTTTGTTCATATGGTCAGCTGCAAACTTTACACGGGCTTGAAGGTGCCAATTTTGGAGCAGAGGCTTCTTTCTTGGATGGCAGCCTTTCAGACCCATGGTGATGTAAAACTCGCTTGACTGTAGACAGTGACACTGATGTTCCAGCAGCTTCCAGTTCATGCCAGGCCTGTGCCTTGGTGGTTCCTGGGTTTTTCCTGACCATCCGAACCCATTTCCTCTCAGCTGAGGGTGACAGTTTGCATCTTCTTCCAGACCTTGGCAAAGTGGCTACACTTCCCAATAACTTGTACTTATGTACAATTGTTTGAACTGATGATCTTGGAATCTGCAATTCTTTAAAAATGGCTCCAAGAGACATTCCTGACTAGTGTAAATCCATCATCCTCTTTTTCAGATCTGCACTGTGCTCCTTGGACTTTCCCATAGTACTGTGTGTTGTTCAATCCAATGAGTGCTGTCAAACAAACCCTTTTTATGTTGGAACAGAGAAGCTGCCAGCTGTAGTCAATCATGATCACTAACAAGAAATTAAGAGGCCTTGGTCTTGGGGAATTAAAGGACATTTAGGAACTTTTAACACCACTGAATTAATAATCCACGTGTTTGTAAGTATATTTTTAACCCTGTGTGTATAATTTTGGTCTTGTGTTGATTACAGAAAACCCCAAATGAATTAAAACTTGTGAACCAAATTCTTGTTTTTTTTTTTTTTATTAAAGATGAATGTTGTACAATCATTCTTCCCCAGAAAAAGAAAAGTTCAAAGAAATTACTGAAAGCCCAATATTGCCATGACATTCATGTCTATGATGAGTGTATGTAAACTTCCAACCGCAACTATAAAGCTCTTTACTGCACTTGCATCCATCTAATCCTCCATTACATGAAACAATTATTAGAGTAAAAGCCTTATTGCATTGTTTTGGCCAGAAATAAAATTGATAAAAAGGTTAAAAACACTTTTTTTAATCATGCTTTGCGTTCTAAAGAATGGAGCCATTTCATGAGGTAAAAATGTTCTGTAGGCATTCTGGAAGTCCAAATTTGGTATTTACATGCCATCTAATAATTCACAGGATTGTTAGATAGAACCTTATAATGCCAAGGTCTCGATGTTTCCCTAACTGCAAAAACAAGTGGCGGCTAGACAGCTGGCCTTTATTTATATAGTCACATTTTATGTAAAGCTAATCAGTGTTTCTATATTGAGAGCATCAGCCGTGAAGTCCAGAAAGTACATCTGGGACGTTAATGTGTGTTGATAAGAACAGGAATAAAATGTTTGAAAATGGAAAAGTGGCACACTGGGTTTTGGAATGCTGAGTTAATTAAGAATAGCTGATCGTTGACACTATGAGCTTTGATACATCATTGAGAGAATTTTATATTTAGCATGGTAGGGGCTTTTACTGGTTGATTGCTGGCCACAGGTTCTACTGTAACTGGCGTGATTAAACTATGAGTAGCAACCATGTGGCTGCTCTTTAGCCTTTTTGCTCTTCAGGCTGTTTTAGTCTGCAGTCTTGCTGAAATGTTTTTGTTATCAGGTGTTATTTATAACCAATTATATTTCCTTTTTCAGAATAATAATCAATTTATAATCAATTGTAATTATTAGTAATCAAGTTATAATTCGGGGGGGGCACGGTGGCTTAGTGGTTAGCATGTTTACCTCGCACCTCCGGGGTTGAGGGCTCAAGTCCCGTCTCCGCCCTTTGTGCATGGAGTTTGCATGTTCTCCCTGTGCTTCAGGGTTTCATCCGGTACTCCGGTTTCCTTCCCCAGTCCAAAGACATGCGTTGTAGGTTGATTGGCATTTCCAAATTATCCAGACTGTGTGAATGTATGTGTGATTGTGCCTTGTGATGGGTTGGCACCCTGTCCGGGGTGTCCCCGCCTTGTGCCCCGAGTTCCCTTGGATGGGCTCCAGGCTCCCTCACAACCCTGTGTAGATTAGGTGGTATGGAAAATGGATGGATGGATGGGCAGAAGTTATAATCAATTATAATCAATAATCTCTGTTCATATCACTTATTTCTTTTGAAATCAGTGAATCAGTCCAAATCATCTGATCTTTACACCTCAATATCTGCCAGCGCCAGGGCTTAAATTATAAACAAGAGCTAACAGGCATAGATCCATTCTGCACAATCAACATGGAATTGATTGGTGTTTTTTTTATTATTATTATTTGTTTGTTTTGGGGGTTTTTTGTCCAGTGTCCAATTGGTTTCATTCGAAACCTCAGAATGGATGATAATATAGTGACAATATAGGAATCAATGTTATTTTAGCTGTATTTTTAGCCTCCTATTTTCAAGGACTCAAAAAGGAAGTCTGTCGATCAGATAGAGGACACTGTTTACAATGTTGGCATCGATGTGTCAAACATTCTGATAGATCTTGTGCTGCAGCAGGATCAATGTACAGAATCATTTAAAACGTTTCTCCAACCAAGCCATATATCAGCAAACTCCATATATCAGTAAACTGCATTTCACCTTGCTGTAGTACAATAATTTATAGGATACTGCTTAAGCAACTATGAAGTTTTCCAGTATGTTTTCACTGAAGGAAGAAGTTGCTAAAACTTGATATAAATGATCTTCACCAGGGGAAAAATCCAGAATGTGGCAAGAACTGGAAAGTGACAGATTTCAGGATTTTATCCATTGAAAAGCTATCAGTTCTAAAGGGTTACGATAAAGTGTAGTACAATACATATATTAAATATAGATTGATATAGATAAATATATTGTCCATTTATGTTTGGACCCCTGAAATATAAAAAAAATATGTTTTAGCTAGAATTAAGCAGACTTGTTCATAAGTTGGTTTTTGGCCACAAGTTCCAACACTTTTTCTTCTTCTCCTGAATGAAGACAAAATACAGCTAAATTCTACAACTGCATGGTAGTGAAAAACCTGACATTTTGTTGTGTTCGCTATCTTGCAGACTGAAATGTAACTTATCTTAACTTGATATCTTAAGCTGTATTAAGCTGGTTTTATAAAGTGTGATTTCAGCAGTCTTTTAAAATTATTACTTGTCACACTCTATGAAACGAAACCAATAATAATCCTGCCAAGTTCTATAACGGACCACGCAGTAACATGCTTTCCATGTTAAATTATATGATGAGAATTATCTAATGATAGTACAATAGTGGTAAAGTTATGTCTGGAGAAAATTGCTCTTTTTTTTTTTTAAATCCCACGTTTAATTTTTGCAGGCTGCATTACTGTATTTGTAGCCATCTTGTGAGTTTTGCACAATCCTTTTCCGTCCTATTGGTGGATATTTTTGGAGATGTCCATTTTTTTTAAAGCTTGTTTAGCTTGTTAAGAAATTTTATTAAGTTCCCTGTGCAGTTTATTCTAACATCATGTTTTACATGCAGCCATTCTCTTTTAATTAATTTTAATTAAATCATTAAATCATTTAAATTTTTTATTTTTTGATTGTCTTTCTCTCCAATAGAACTTCACACATGACCATGATGGAACAAAGTCATTATCTATCTGGTATTGGAGGTTATGTTTATCTGACATTGTGCCCATTTTAGAGTGTATTATTCATTCATTCATCTTCAGTAACTGCTGTATCCTGGTCAGGGTCGCATTGGCTTCGGAGCCTATGCTGGGAAAACTGGGTGTGAGGTGGGAATACATTAAATAATATTTTTCAGTTACTTCATAAGTAACTGGGCTAAAAGTCCGCAAATAAGAAGTCAGAGTGAAGTTGAGTCACATTATTTGAGTTTGACTTGAGTCGCATGTCAGTTTAAATCAAAACCATCATTTAGCATTTTAACATCATAGTCAATCGTTTGTGTTTTTCATCACCAGGGAAACTGTTTTCTCAGAATAGTTTCTTTTTAGTCCCCTGCTCCTGTAAATGCATGTGCCTCAAGCCAATGTTATCATGTGCTGCAGCACAGCTGAAATATTCCATTAAGAATGGGCATTCTGAAGTCATTATAGAAAGAAACAAAAAAAATCTTCTCAGCACTCTGACTGAATCATTAATAAACTTGGCGATTTGGGAGTAAAGATGCCCCTAAGGGAGTGTGGAGTCTGAAGGAGTCTGGGAGACCAGCTGTGAGCAATACGATTAATATCAACCCCATAAGTCAGTGTGAAAGCTTATGAAAGTAATGATAACATCTTGCTGCTTGGCCTCACTCACCTACTCCTGCAAACAGTCTGAGCTTACTGATTGCAGCCACCACTTCCAAACCCAATTCGCGGAACTGACCCATGGTCCTGAAGGCTTGGATTTATTTTATCAGCATGGTTTTTTTTTTGGCTCTCTAAGAATTTCATTTCACACTGATGTGTAATGGATTTGTCCATATTTGAAGCCCATGATGGCAGGTTTCCAGCACTGTCATGCCCACACCAACATACAGACACAGAACACATCCACATGTCCCCAGCTCTTCCACTATACTCAAAGTAAGACCTTTGCTTCTTTGTTATGGTGTTGAATGAACTTGTTGCTGTTTTCCCTTATTTTGACTCAGTGAACAACATTTGCACTTTGCTAAAACATCCAAACAGCCATCATCAGGTGCCTCAACATTCAATTCCCCCTTAATTTTGGTTGTGTCCTGTCTACCTACCAAAAATAGTCACACTAAAATCAATTAACACTCCATGTATTAAGCATATACTCAATAACAAATGAATACATTAGAAGACAATAATGAATGTCCGTTCCCTGTTCTAACCATTTTTTTATTTTATTTTTTTAGGACTGTCTGTTATTAATCCTGAATGACAGCTAACTGTCTTGCTCACTTTTCCATGATTAACAGTGGACTAATAAGATGTTCAATAACTCATAATATAATCTGCAATCTGCAGCTGTTGCTATTTCAGGGATTGGTTATTTAATTTGGAGACTATGTTTAAGTGCACTGATGAAGACTGACAGTTGATGGGACGCTGGATGTTAATGGTGACGTTTATAGCTAATAGCGATGTCAATGTGACACATAGATAGTGGTTCAGAAGTATGTATTGTTGGTATATTTTCCACTAAATAGAGTCTTTACTTTAGTATAGATATCATAACTCATTAAACAACAGCATATTATTAGATGCATGGGTGTTATCAAAAAGAAGAATGCATAAATAAATAAATAAATACAATTTCAGTTTTAACTACACCAAATCATTTTACAAACAAACGACAAACGTGTATATAAGAATGTATGGATGTGTATATAAGACATATACACTGTATTTATACTGTATATACAGTCCCCTCTGAAACTATTCAAAAGGCCAAGGCATTTGTTTGTTCTATACACCAAATACATTTGTATTTGAGATCAAAAGATGGATAGAGAAGTCTTGAAGTAAAGTAAAGAAAAAGTTCTTTTATGATGCTTTTTCAGGCTTTTACCGCAGCCTCTTTCAGTTGTTGTTTGTTTTTGTTTTTGTTTTGTTTTTGGTTTTTTTGGGGGGGTGGAATTGGAGGTGAAATGCATGCTCAACTGGGTTAAGGTCTGGTGATTGACTTGGCCAGTCTACAGTAAATCCTTTCACTTTTCCCCCCTGATAGTCCTTTGTTGAGGTGGCAGTGTGTTTTGGATCATTGTCTTACTGCATGATAAAGTTCCTGCCAATTAATTTGGATGCATTTCTCTGTAAATTGTCAAACAAAATGTTCCTGTAAACTTCTGAATTCATTCCGCTGTTACCGTCATGATTTACATCATCAATAAAGATTAGTGAGTCTGTTCCAGAAGCAGCCATGCAAACCCAAGTCATGACACTACCTCCACCATTTTCACTGATGAGCTTCTATGTTCAGTATACCATTAATGCTTTTCAGATATGCAGTACCTGCACCTTCATAAACAAAAAAAAAACCCAACTATTTCTACAGAAAGATATTTCTTAACTGCCATGCAAGACCATTTATACAAGACTTCATCATAGAGTCAGCGTGTATACTTTCGTGCCTTCTAGGCTCCTCACATGATTTTGCCACAGTGTGGCAGTTAAACAATTTGCCAATATTAAAATGTCATAACTTTCTAGTCCCTGGAGTGCTTTTTAAACATCCTTTAGGATAAAAACAAAGTGGGTGTTAAAGTGACCTTTATTTTCCATTCGATTACTTCTCCAACTTCTTTGTCCAATCATCAGTTAGTCAGTTTCACATTTTAAAAGATCACTGCCAAAGCTTGTTCAGTAAAGCATCAATGACTTGCTACTGCTGTCACTTAGAAACTTATTATGTGTTGATAACATTTATGACCCTGGGCATAAAGATGTGCCCTCTTTTTTCATAATAAAAGTAGAAAGTTGAGCATAGAGAGTGATAGAGTCAGAAATAAAAAGAAGTTAAATTTATGGTGTTTTACCTTTTTACCTAATTTGGTGGATAGATGATAGTGACATATTTGTGTTTATTGAAAAAGAGCTAACTATATAACTTAGAATAATCATTTAGTGACTAAAGGAGGTGATGGTGAGTTTCACCATATGTTTGTATTTCAAAATTAGTTAATAGATACACAGATGAGATATCAAAACAAAGACAACAGATTACAGGGGTTAAACGCTAGAGTTAGCAGCCTAGCTGCATCTATCATTAAGAACATTAAGAAAAGCCCTTATATTAAGTTTTAATAGAGCATCCTTTTAGATCCTTTTAGATCTAGCGTGAAGGAAATAAAATATTTGTCTTTAATTATTTGCTTTTAATTATTTTCCTCTGACTTTGCAACCATTAACTAAAGGTCTTATGTTCATCTGACTCTGATGCTCTGAATGTTATTTTTCTATATTAGCATGTAGAATATATATCTACATTCTATATTTCTCATTTCTTATGTATTTCTCATTTCTTAACCACTCAATGTGGTTAAATTATTCTTAAGAAATTAAATATGAAAATTCCTATTCTTGTGAAGAGATAAAAGGTTGTTTGCCTTGAATATGCAAAATGAGATTCACAGATCAACTAAAAACACTCACTTCACACTCACTCACCCAGTTTGAAAAGCTGCAGGTCACTAATTATTTAACTATTAAGAAAAGGATTTTATCTCAGACAATAAAAGTGTGACATTAATAGGAATGAGGTGAAAATGGAAACACAGCGAACAATAATGTCACTAAAATAAAAAGGCATAGGTGTACAAAGAGTCCCATTTTATATTGTTAGGTGATTTCTAACACAGGTGTTTGACCATTTGAAATTACCCTGTAAAATTACAAATAAAGATTTATTAAAGCTCAGAAAATGTAATTTCTGCTTTGTCTTTTAACCTCCTTACCACTTAGTGTACTGTAATTAGATTACGCTGTTGAGCAGTACAGTGACTTTTAGCCCAAACTCTTGGGAGATCATGCTCTATATACTTCTGTTATATAAACACTAGCAGGTTCAGGCCATTAACTGAGCACTCCTTATTAGCATAAATCCTTCATGTTGATCAACTTTCCTTGAGTATGATTCCCTCCCCTTGCCCCAGTGTGAACCCCCTCTGTGCGTATGGAAGAATCTTACTCTGCCAGTCAGACACTGTATCTACCCTTCCACTCCATCTGTTCAGGTAACCCAGGCTAGTACTTAAGAGTACATCTGAAGATAAAAGTAGTTGGGAGTGTTTAGGATTTGAAGCAGCCCAGTCCTCCATGGCAATGCTGTCTGGCAATGCACTGATGCTCAGATCTTATCGCTCCTCCTCACTTCATTCCCGAACCCACTAACAAGAGCTTGGGACAGCACAAACAAATTTTGGTAATGTCTAAAAGCAAAGATTGTTACTCTCACTATCACTGTTTTATGACTATGCAGCTGAGCCTCTTGACATGAAAGTCAAAGAAGTTTTGAACAACCATGTGCTAACTCATTTTAACTGCTTGGAATTAAAACCTGTTTGTGTTTTAAATAAGTTTTATTAAATGCATTTAAAATGATCCTGTTCGCTTCAATTACTTACAGTATGAAATGGTAAAGGACTGGTTTATTGGCAGTTGGCATTTGGTCTATGCAGCAGCTGTCAAAACGCTATAATGATGACTCAGCACATTTTTTCTCTCTTTTTTTTTGCATTCATACTAATGTTATAATTATTAAACCAGTCAGTCAGCTAATCAGTCGATCAATCATGTCTGCCCATATGCACCTAGTGACACAACCAGTTACAAATGCAATTTCAATAGGATGGGGAATTTCTAAAAAAAAAATTAAACCTACACGTTTAATTTAATGTGAGGGCAGCAGCAGCATTGTGGTACAATGTTTTTTTTATGTTGTTGTTTTGTTTTGTTTTTTTGTTTTTTTTTGCAAAATATTAATTAATCTGTGTTTGCACAATAAGATCAGAACAACACCCTCATATGGGCTTGTTGAATATTCCATTCCAAAGCTTTTCCATTTATAATAGCCTCCATTCTTCTGAGAAGGCTTTCCACTAGATTTTGCAGCGTGGCTGTGGATATTTGTGCTCATTTATCCACAAGAGCATTAGTGAGAACATTAGGCACTGATGTTAGGCCTGGTTTGCAGTCAGCACTCCAGTTCATCCTAAAGGTGTTCAGTGGGGTAGAGGTCAGGGCTCTGTGCAGGACACTCGAGTTCTTCCACTCCATCCTTCTCAAACCATGTCTTCATGGAGCTCGCTTTGTGCACAAGGGTATGGTCATGCTGGAACAAGTTTGGGCCATGTAGTTTAGTTTCTCAGTGAAGGGAAATCCTAATGGTACAGCATACAAAGACATTCCATACAATTGTGGGCTTCCAACTTTGTGGCAACATTTTGTGGAAGGCCCTTATATGGGTGTGATGGTCAGGTGACCACATACTTTTGGCCATGTAGTATAGTTTGGCCTCTTGCATTATACTAAAAACCTGGTAGTTATGGTGCATTTACAATATATCTAGAGTTGTAATCATTTACATTCCTCACACTTGGATGCAACCATATACTCTACTGCACAACAAATAGTTCCAGGCTCCAGAGTAAAAGCAGTGGCTTGTGTTCTTAGTTTCTCCAACTGCAAATCAAACCTTCTCAAAATCAATGTCACATTCATAGCACGATTATTTCCATGGAGCTCAGTCACATTATATCAAAATCCTCCTAGACCATATTGAGTGACATTTTAAATAGCTTCTTTTTAAAAGTGGAAGCTGTGTGTTTACAGCAGCAAATCTTTGTGAAAGTAGTGCGGTTTAAGAGTTATGTTTTGTTTTGTGTTTGTGATTTGCTGGTGTTATGTGATTGGGTGAAAGAATGGATTAGCACACGTGGGCAGCAGGGATTGTGTGTGCTACAGGGAGAGCTGGAGGTGAGTAAAAATTTGTGTACAGCTTCTCCCGTTTATGCTTGTTTCGTAGGTTTTGCAGGTTTCCCTTCCTCACGGTGACCTTACCCCATGCCTTGATCTGTCATTGGCTGCAGCTCGTCGCTGCAATCACTGCCAGTGATGACACTTTTCACACTACAGGAAGTGGAGTCGCCCGACAGCTGCAGATATTTATCATGCCAAATATCTGTGTGGCGCCACCGATGCCTTGGCAATGCGTCGTTGAGTAGTTCACACATAACGATCGACTGCCGACTGGCGAGTTGAATATGAGAGGACATTTCTTTTTTTGTAACCGCTTTGTCCTGGTTAGGGTTTACATTTACTTTTATTCATTTAGCGGACGCTTTTATCCATAGGGACTTACAAATGAGGAAATACAAGTAAAGCAATATATCAAGTGGAGAACAATACAAGTAGTGCTACAATACAAGATCTTTTAATTGAGTTCTAGAAGAAGCAAAGTGCACAGAGTAGAAGTGTAAGAGCCAGAGTAGGTGTTTTTTTTTTGTTTGTTTTTTTAAGGATAATGTGGGGCTGGCATTTTAGGGGTTAGTTAAGTGCTCACGGAAGAGGTGGGTCTTTAGCTTTTTTTTTTTGAAGATAGTGACAGATTCTGCTGTCCGGATTGAGGTTGGAAGTTCATTCCAACACTGAGGGACAGTTAGTGTGAAGGTTCTGGAAAGGGACCTTGAGCCACGCTGAGTAGGAACTACTAAGCATCGGTCATTAATTGATCGCAGATTGCGTGAGGGAATGTAAGCCTTCAGGAGAATGTTGAGGTAGGGGAGTGCTGTTCCAGACAAGGTCTTGTACGTGAGCATCAAGGCCTTGAATTTGATACAGACATCTACAGGAAGCCAGTGGAGGGAGATGAAGAGGGGTGTGACGTGGGTTCTTTTGGGCTGGTTGAAGACGAGACATGCTGCTGCATTCTGAAAAATCTGAATGGGTTTGATAGAACTGGCTGGGAGGCCCGAGAGTAGTGCGTTGCGGTGGATCTGGAGGCTATCCCGGGAACACTGGGCATGATGTGGGAATACACTGATCACTTTCACCCTACACTTTCATAGGTTTTTGGGAGGATGTTAGTTACCACCAGCCATTTTGCTGCAAATATATTAAGCTAGCATTATTATAACTGGGAGGCCATGGACTGGATTCAGATTGCTAAAGACTACAAGGCGGCCTGTGCGTGAAATGCAGAGATGACATTATGTTCTTATTTTGTAAAGCCAACACAACTGCTAGACCAAAGTTTTTGTTCATTTGTACTAGCTTATGATACAAATGGGCTTAAAGGTACGTTCACACATACAGCGATTTTATTGCTGCAGGTTTTATTGCTGCAGTCACTGTACTATGAAGTCACCAGTAGGCGTTCCTACTACTGGTTGCCATAGTAACATTTATCAGTGAGTGGCATAACACACTAACCCACTAACATTCCACTTTTGACAGACATTCTGAATGGATAGTGTTTGTATATAAAATTCACTAGTGTATGCATCATATCCTACGAGATGAAGGAGAAGTAGTGTGAGCTCTTTGCCATTGCGGCCATCTGTCTATAGCGCTGGACTGTCTGGGTCCATGAAACAATTCGGACTTGCAGGCAACATGGTGGATAACGAATTACTTATGCTCTACTGTCTTCACTCCCATTAGTAGTCGCTGTACCAAGTCGCTTCAAGTTTGCATACAGTTAAACTTTTCTCAACTTTGTCACGTCACTGGACACACCAACATCTAATCACTGTTGCTCTTGTCGCTGGAAGTCGCCAGCTCTCATTGAAAATGAATGGTCTCTGATTGCATTTCGATGTGAGTCGCTGTATGTGTGAACGTATCTTAAGAAATACATGGCAAATACTGAATTTGATATGTGATGTCAAGTTTGCACACATTAAACATTTGCTTTGTACCATGTTAAAAGAAGACTAGCTAAAGTACTTGTGAGAAAGTAGTAGTGGCAACCATTTTGTGTTTTTCTGTCCTGACTACCTAAAAATATCATAACGTTATAAGCCAAGTCATGCAAATCTGGATAGAAAAAAAATCTTTGCTTAGAAAGTTTTCCCCCCTCTCTCTGTCACTGTTTTGTTTCTGTATATAGCTCCCTTAAAAAAAAAAAAAGAAAAAAAAAAAGCAGGATTGTGTGTGTGCAGCTGAGGATATAGTTGCTTGTCCCAAGCTGTGGTGTGTCTTTCCTGTACGAGTTGGTCCTGACTGCACTTTCCATGCTATTGGTTTCAGCAAAACTTCTTAGCATGTAACAGACTAGAGTGTTTAGCAGACTGTACCAAGCTACTGATGCATGTAGACACAGGTCAGACAGAATTAATTCAACTGATGTGGAAACCTTCTAGAAAGCAACTAGTTCTAGTTAGCCTGATGGCCTTCTTGTTTTCTTGAATCCAGTATATTCGTGCAGTCACCAGTTTTATCAGTGCCAGGTTGTTCTGTAGGAATTCTAATCCCTGGTTGTCATGCTGAAGCTGAGATGATCCATTGTCCCTCCATAATCCTCTTGGGCTTGGCTTCCTCCTCAGCAGATGACTTTGTGTTCACTCCAATGTTGTACATGTCTTACAACAGGATTTCAGTGGCCAAGGCTGAAGTGCTGCTTTAATTAACGGTGATGCTGTGTACGTGACCTTTTGAGTGGTTGCATTCATAGTCTGGGTAATGAAGAGCCCAGTAGCCCATGCTCTCTCTGCACTTGTGTATATATGGGAAGCCCAGTTGTCTCACTCAAACCGAGGGCTTGATTTCCCCTGATAATGTCTCTTTCTGTCACTCTGCCTCTCTTAATTATACTCTATTTCTATGTCTCAGCCCTTTTCTCTTAATCATTGTGCACTCTACTCTTATATTCTACTGGTTATATTCTGTTCCATTTCTAAAACACCTGAAATGGTTTCCTTAAAAAAAAAAAGTACACACGCATAGTCACAAATTTTAATAAAAAAAAGTAAACAGGAGAGCACACACATTTTTAAATATAGCTCTCATCACACTCTGCCACCCAACATAATCAAAGCCTGGGTGCTGATGCCCGTCTTCTGCAGTTCCAGCTGACTGACTGCCGACTGGCGTTGCTTGCTCCCCCACTGCATTTAATATGCAGCTCCACCGATTCTTGAAGAGGCAGAGGAATTTGATCAAAGAAAGGCTGCACTGCACATATTTGCTTCTTCCTTCATACGTCCTCTGGTTTGAAACTTTTCCTGGCATCCCACCTGATGCAAATGTAAATATAAATCTAAAAAATAGGAACATTGGAGTAAGGTATGGTGGGCTTTCATGCCTATGAAATCAAAGTAAATCCAACTACACATTTACATTTGTGTGCAGATTGTGAGTGTGATGATAATGATGAGGATGATGATGATCATCACCCATACCACCATACCATCAGGCGAATTACATTCATACATGCAGTCGCTTATTAGCTTACACTCATAGGACCTTTTATCAGGTAAACCTACATATAGGTGCACTTTGTAGGTATAGAATTACTGATTGTAGCACATCTGTTGCTGTGTTGTTATTTCTTAGCTCCTCTCTACCCTGTCCATCAGTTAAACGTGACCACCACTGATCAGATATTATTCAAGTGGTGGATCATCCTCAGAGCAATAGTGACACCGAAATGGTAAAGACATGGTAATTGGTATTGCAGTGATCAGTGTCTTAGGTGGAGCAACATGGCTGGAGTTTTTAAATGTCACTGCTGGGTTAAGAACCAGAAATATCCATCCTACAGCAGTCCTGTGGTCATAAACTCATCATTCATTCATTCATCTTCAGTAACTGCTTTATCCAGGTCAGGGTTACAGTGGAGTCAGAGCCTATTTTAGGAATACTGGATAAAGGCAGGAATACAACCTGGATGGGACGCAGGGGCACCATGCACACACACACACACACACACACACACACACACACACACACACACACACAGCACCACACACATTCACACCTATGGGCAATCTAAAGTAGCCAAAAAACTAGCTCTGCACTGTTAGTAACCTGAGCTCAAGATCGAAGCAGCCATGGTTTGACCTGGTCAGAAACTGTTGACTGATTAAAGGCTAGAGGACAGTACAACATATTGTACATGAAATAAATGAGCTATTGAGTACTCTTATCAACACCACAGCCACAAAGATCTTAAAAAGATAATCAAAGAAAATTATGATTTTATATACTACGTATACATATAATTAAGTGCTCCTTTAGCTAAAAAGAATCAAAGTATTTATATGTCATAAACAGTTTATCATAAATTCTATGGCTCATTGTGTCTCCACCATGCTTTTGGTCTTTTCCGGGGTTGAGTATGGGCCAAAGGAGCTCTTAGTTTTATGACATACTGATTCACCCATCCATTCTCATCATCATACTCCTCTAGCCTTACTGGTGGCCATTTTGTGCGCCTCGTAAAGGAATAAGAGGAAATCCAAGGTTGCCAGAATGAAGGGACATTGATGTGGTCACCACGAAACACTTTCTGATGGAGTTGGCTAAAAGCTTTCAAACAGAGCTAATAAGGTAAAACAGAGGGCTACTTAATTCATTGTATTCAATCGTTTTCATTAGGCTTGTGTAATATTTATTTTTCGTTAATGACGCTATACATTGCAAGTTAATGATTAACAATTTAATTATCCAAAAAGTGGCACTGTTTACATATAAATACCTGAGATGTATTATAACACACATTCAGAGGTTTGTGTTTTTGTAGAACCTGCATGCACACACACACACACACACACACACACACACACACACACACACACACATGTAACTGGTTGTAGTCTGCGTTGTGTGTTTTCTTCTAACCAAATAAATATGCGGATGGCAACTGGGTTGAATCTTCATTTAATCTCTCTCCCATGAAGACACGTTGAGGAAAGGGCAGAAAGGAGGTAAAATAATATAAAGACTTAACATAAATGACAAAAAAACATGGATGATGCATAAAACTAATCATAACCTTAATTAAAGTAAAAACATGAAAATAATAAATCATACATGGGATATAATGCATTAAATATGATTTAGAAAAAGAATATTAGTTTAAAAGTAATTTTTAAGGAAAAGATGAAATTAGATTAATCAGAGCTAAATAAATTCCTACCTCTCCCATGAAGACACGTTGCGGAAAGGGAAGAGGTGGAGCCAAAACAGGAAATGACACAGACCAATGACATCATGACAATTAAAAGGGAAAGTACTCACACAAGTAAACACAAGTAGACAGCTACATCAGGTATACACTTCCTTTTGTGTAATTCTACACATTAAATGCATGGAATACTTTCCATACCCGTTACACATATACACACATGCACAATAGTTCACTGTTTACAGTGAACAGTACAAATAAAAAAATCTGTTGACTGCTGGTACAAACCAGTCATCGTTGTGTAGCTCAAGTAGGACTTTTTATTTTGATATCCAGTATTTCTTATGTTAATCGTAAGTAATAATGAAGCTCAAGTAATAATGAAGCTACACAATTTCTAGGAGCCCTATACCTTTATTCATTGTGGTATGCACATTAAGCCAAATGACTTTCCAAATTGATAGCAATAGAGAGCACTGTGCATTTAATGACTTCTTTTCCACCCTATTACTATACACATTGCATGATTTACAAAGAACGGGTCATTTTAGGAGCTCACTCATTTTGGGAATCTTTCAGCAGTTCTCAGCAATTTGATCTCATTAAATCTAAAGCGTGTTCTGCATTCAGGCATACACATTATCTCGAGCCGTCTTGTCCACTATCTTAGACAAAAACACCAATAAAAGACTTGATTGAACCTCAGAGGGGCGATTTTTCACCCTGATCTCGAAAATTTGTCAGGACAGGCCAAGCCAGGCTAAATTGAATGAAAAATCCTATAGTGTGCACCTGTCTTCAAAGAAATGCGAGAAAGATTTTAAAGGCCTGTCCAGTTGGCAATAAATACCCATTTAAGGCTCCTCATGGGGTTTCTATAGTGAAATTGTTGACCTACGTGAGAGCAGTCAATGCCATTGAGTGAAGATGCAGTGCTGATTCTCCTTTTCCTTTCCTTGCTTTTTAAACATATATATTTCCAACTGACTGTCAGTCAGCTCACTTGTAGACATTAATCTTTGCAGCCTGCTGCCAATAAAGTCTGCAGGGAATGGGAATCAGTTTATTTTCCATGTTTGAAAGTGGGAGCTTGTGGTCCTGAGATTTAACAGCAGTATAGTGCTCCCCATGAGGGACCATAATGGGCCCTGTCCATGGTCCTGATTGCCTTTCTTGTTTTTGAGTATTCTCACAATGCAGACAGCAAACCAAATTCAGCAGTTTTCTACTCCATGTCACAGTATGATGTTTCTCACAGTGATTTGACTCACACAGATTTTAAAGATGTGTTCAGTAAATGTGAACTAATATGAACTGTGTGTGTCAGTGTGAACTGACCAAGTTTAATTATTTTCTTTTGCCTGTGACTAAGGGCAAATTCATCTGAGCTCTGCATAGGAAGCCTGTCACTTTGGATGGTGTACTGAATGTCTACAGCTTAATTTAAGGGGGTCATTTGTGGCACATTTTTTATTTTTATTTTAGTTGCCGCAGTGGGTAGCAGAGCCATCTCAGATCTCCAGGGTTAATCCTATGCTAAATAGCCAATCCATCAGGCTGGATCCAGGGTGTATTTCATCCCTGACCAAGATAAAGTGCTTGCTGAGGATAAATGAATGCTGGACACTTTTTTTTACTCCTTTTTTATTTTTTTAGGAAATTATTAGTAAAATATGTTTACATGTTTTAAACACCTACTCTAAGTCTTCTCAAGTGATTAGTTGTATTGGTTAGTCAGTTTGGTATAAAGGGATAGTAGTTCAATTCCTAGTAGTTCAATCTTGGTTGACTTGCATTTGGTTTGTAGATGTAATGAAAAATCTCTTGATAAAAATCAAGTAGAACGGGAGGATTCGGAGATATAAAGAAAAGACGATTGAATATTACTACTACCAATGTGAGACACCATCACTATATACATAACATCTTCACACCCCATTCAAATGCCTGTGATTGGGTTCAGTGCTTTTTTTTTGCAATAGAAAACATAATTTGTGCAATTTTAAATAGGTTTCTTTCAATCCACTACAAAGTTAAGAGCAGTCTTCACACCACTGAGTAAAGATGAAGTGCTGATTTTCCTTTTCCTTTCCTTGCTTTTTAAACAGATATATTTTTAGCTGACCCCCATCCAATTCACTTGTAGACATTCATCTTTGTAGCCTGCCTCCTATAATGTCTGCGGGGAATGGGAATCGGTTTAAATTCCATGTTTGAAAGTGAGAGGTTGTGGTACTGAGCTTTAACACCAGTCTAGGCCTTCATTTATATTCTTTCCCAAGGGCATCTACAGTCCTTGATAGTAAAAGTTGGATTTGAACCTTGCTAAGCTCAGCAGTATCTGACATCAGCAGACAAGCTCATCTCAATTGTCACACAAGGCTTGCCTGTAATCACCTTGATCATTTTCTTTTCAATCAGTGTGACTTGCATTGTAATATAAAGAATAACTTTACTAAGAATACACTGGTACGACGAAAACTTGGCGTGTTTTTATTATTTGTAGTGAGTAACTGTCAAACCTGTTTGTGAGGACCTGTCAGATTAAACGAGGCTTTTAATCTAAGAAAAACATGTTTCTATTAAAAGTGTCTATTGAAAAAGGGACTATGGTGTTATGTTTATGACAATTTAAAAAAAAAAAAAGTAAAAAAAAAAAACTTAATGTCTCCACTTTAGGCTATGTGTCCTAAATTATTCAACCTTCATTGGCAGAGGCAAAGATACAAGATTTTTTTTTTTTTAATTACACTTAACTTGGTAACACTTTACTTGAGATTGAAATAACCATGCCATAAGCATGTAATAGAAGATGTCATATGCAGTCATGGGTTGGCATTCATATCTATATTATATGCTACCATTAGAATAATTGCCACAATAGCAGTCATAATGTTTGACGCCTTGACAGTGAGTTTTGGCTCAGTTTGCTCTAGGTGTGCATGATAAAAACATTAGCATGTGACATAAGTCATGACACAAGAGAGTAAGGTGGCTATTGTGTCAGTTATGGTAATGCTAACATGATGCTGCTATACATCTGGATATAAAGAGACAGAGACACTGTATGTCATTTGCCACGCCACATATATAAAGTATGGCATAGTTATGTTAGTATTATAATGCAGAGTCCACGAGTAGTATGTACCAGATACAGTACATGCAGAGGCATAAACCTTTCTAGAATATATCCAAGGATTGTTTTTTGTTTTGTGGAAAGATGCAAAAAATGCTTTCAAACAGAAACCTTTGAGAAATCAAAGGCTGAACCCTGATCATCTGAAACTTTTTATATTCATCTTCAACAGGAACACCCATATGCAAAACATTTAGTATCTTGTTGGTTCAGAATGGTTATGATTTGCATACCTTCCTAGTATAAGTGTGAATGTTACATGAGGATCTTTCTTTGTTGCATGGTGGGAGACAGGAACAGATTTGGATCACAGCAAATCAAAACTCTTTCTGACAGACAATGCCGTCTCTGAAAGGTTTCAGTTCTAAATGAAACTAAATCCAGCACAAAAGCTGTCTGTCTGTCTGTCTAAATAAATAACTCAGTGGGGGGCATGGTGGCTTAGTGCTTAGTACATTTGCCTTGCACCTCTGGGATGGGAGGTTCGATTCCCACCTTGACCCTGTGTGCGCAAAGCTTGCATGTTTATTCCGGGTACTCTGGTTTCCTCCCTCAGTCCAAAGACATGTGTTGTAGGCTGATATGCATTGTCTGTGGTGTTTATGCAATTATGCCCTGCGATGGTTTGGCACCTTTCCCCCGTCTTGTACCCCGAGTCCCCTGGGATAGGCTCCAGGCTCCATGTGACCCTGTGTAGGATAAGTGGTACAGAAAATGGATGTATGGAAGGTGTTTGTTCTTTGAAGTGCATATCTAACAACAGTATGTGTCCATGATTACATCATTTTGACAAACTGATTCATTATTATTCCAGAAAACAAAATGTTTAGAGGTCTCGACATTAAATTGAGTAATTTGATTAATTATACCATTGCCAAGTCAAAAACGCTTCCAGTTAGAGAATTGAGCTAAGGTTCCCTTTTGGTTACCATTTGAGAAAAAATCTAAATAAGTGGCACTGTAGTAGAGTTGAGCAGCTGATACCGGGCCCATTAGTGTGCTGTGTGTCACTCTTAGTCCGAACCCGACACCACACCATGTCGTACCACACCACAGCCCATCCATACAAGATTAGGTCTCCAATCAATACACAATTGAGCTGCAGGGCTGATCTTCAGGTTCCACTGAATTTCAGGAAATTTGATGACCATACTGTCTGACTTTATTTTTGCTTGGTAGATGAATGGTGACAGGAAAGAAGATAATTATGGGGTTTTTTTTCGCTCTTCTATCATTGTTTGATTAGAATAATTTAGAAAAACCTCCTTATCTCAGCTCATCTTTACAATTTCACAAGACAGATGATCAGTGTGTAAAGTTTTGGTGAATTAAACGGGATGAGAGTAGCTTGTGTGTGTGTGTGTGTGCCCGCCTACCTAAAGGCACACTCACATCATTCATACTGCACAAAATAAGGCTGTCATGTCTGTCTTTGTGCATTATTGAACATAACCCTTGACGTCTGCCATCGCCTCTGTTATTTCCTATCACTGAAACCATAATGTGAAGCAACAAAACACAGCAAAGGTACATTTACTCTAAATTAGGTCATTTCAAGAGCCATTACAAACAAACCAAAGGTTGACAGAAGATGATAAATTGTCAGCTAGACCATCAGGATATAAAGTGTGAATTGGCTCTCTTCTTCCTTAAAATTTGTCGTGCATAGTGACATGAATCATCTTCAAAATACCAATTTCACTACACAGACCATAACATTGTTGTCCAACTCCAAGTTATTGCTTCATTTTCTTTCTCCTTCCAGTCTTCTGATTTGCATACTACATTGCTTTGATGTATAAGTTGAAGCAGCTGCTAGGGCTCAAAAATGTACTGTATAGTCCTGAAAATATGATCAAATTGAATATATGGATCTTACTATTCCCAGGACAGTGTGATGCTGCAGTAATGGCTCCTTGCTTTATTAAATCCTAATTTGGTTGCTAATGTCTTGTGCAATAGAAGGTCCTTTCCCAGAGACAAGGCTGAGGAAAATAGTTTTTTTCCGCTCTTGGCTTGAGCTGTTCACTGGCCATTGTGTCCTGTGGGACTAGCTATTTGTTTTTCTCTCTCAGTGGCTATGTTGGAGTTGAGTCCTCTTTGACAGTGTGGCAGAAAAAGCCAGAGGCACTACATTAACTCTCGGCTATACTTCCTTGCACTGATAGGATGAGACAACTGTTCAAATTCAGCCAATGTCTTGGAATGTGCAGATAGATTTAATTTTATGTTTTAATGTTTGCTGCTGTTCTCTTTTCTCCTATTATATGTCAGTAGGTTTATGTATGAATTTATCAATTGTAAATACATATATATGTCTGCTATTAGTTACTTACTAATGAAGGGTCCAAACACCAAAAATGACCTGATCTCCATCCAATAGCCATTTGACTTTTAGCGGGCTTTGCTTTGGCCAATCATCATGAAAGTTGAAAGGTTTGTACAGACTAGACTCCAGTCAGACTGTAGGCATAAAATTTCTGCAGTTCTTTGTTCAAGCAAGCTCAAATTATGTATGCTACATCTGAGAAACACATTATATTTATTCTATTCCCTTATGGGTGCTTGGGCTGTATTCCAAACACTATATGCTTTAAGATGAATAATAAGCAGGACATTTAAATGTTTAACGATAGGGTCATATGCATATGCAGTATTAAAGGTGGTTCGGTTTTTTTTTTTTTTTTTTTTTACCATGACTAATTATGATGCTCCTTTTTATTGCTATGATGTTAACCAGCAAAACTAATAAAAAATCATTAGTGATTATAACACAGAAGTTTTTCTGTGAACGCCCTGCAATGTGTAAAGAATAATCCACGGCAAGGTGTGCATTACACAATTTTAATGCACGATGTGGAGGCAAAGAACCACGGTTGCCTCAGCGGAGAGCATTAAAATCGTGTAATGCAACCTTGTCGTGGATTATTCTACTTGGTCACTTGACAGCGTTGACAAGTTAAAGCTGTCATTGATGTTTGCAGTGCAATATTTGACTGAAAAAATAATGGTTCAATTTCTTTAGTTATTTTATATACAGGTCGTAAGATCTAGAATTCTGCCCACTCTAAATCATACACAGAGATAATGTAGTGTGATAAATAGTAAATAATAAATAGTTATTAGAGAGCGAGAGAGAGATTGTGCATGTGTGTGCATTACCTGCATCTGTGCTGCGTCGCTACCGAACGTTGTGAGTTTAACTACTGCATGCAACTGTAACTGTATGTTACTATGGTTACAGGTGTTTATAGGCAGCACATTATTTTCGAATGGTGATTAAACTGACTGGAACTACCTGCACATTCAATGGTTTGAACGCACACCTTCCACCCAATCAGAATCAAGTATTCAGGCAGACCATGGTGTATGTTCATGTATTCAAAGTTTATGAAGTATATCACTTCCATGTCCTTCCCAGTCTGAAACCTCTGGGGTGACTCTCAAGCAGTGGCTCTTGTATTTCTATCCTTCCTCGACGTGAGACCAGATTTGAACTTTTAACCAGTATAACCGAAGGAACAGTGATGTTGGCAAATGCAATTGATGGACTCTGTAATACACATTGAAGGGAAAATGCCCTGTCACTAAAGAAGATTCTTGGCAAGGTCCAGCATATTGCTGCACATGTCGCAGACAGACTGAGATGGATGACCAGCCTCAACCAGGCCCTGCAGATAAGAGAAAGAGAGAGAAAGTGTAATTCCACTGCTAAGAGCCCATTTCCCATTCCATCCTCAATCAAACCTATGACCGATTGCTCTATCCAAGGCACAAGGTCTCGTGTCTGAAATGAGAAAAAGGGGACAGTCGTTTAAATTTCTTCACTCTAAGAATTCCATTCATAATTCCATTCAAAACATCATCTGGTTAAAATGTGCACATTGATTAAAATGTTGTCCTCATCATGTTGTAGAGGATTGCAGTGCTCTCACCTAGACGGCCTAATGTAGAATGCTGAATGTGTTGAGAGTCTTATAGTAAATATGGTCCTGGAGGTCTTGTACGCATGAATACATCTGAATACATGACACATCCTCTCCAACCACCTTCTCTTGGCTGTTATTTTAGATTGTGTCCTGTTTAACTTTCACCAGTTTGGCCACAGTATGAATGGTGACCACCATATTCCAACATGTATTTCTTATCTGAATTGACACCAGGCCAGTACAATACGCACAGTGTCTGCAGTCTGCATGACATGAGTGGCGTATAACAACCATTAGTTCACTCCAACTATACATGCTGACTTTTTTTTTTTTTTTTTTTTAAAGAAAATGTATAACAGTGTCACTGAAGCATGTAGGATGGGGACAGCTGAGGTTTGGACAGCTTTAAATACACCACACACACACAGAAAAAACGATAGCAGTGTGACATGGCATGTGCATAAATTTGCTTATGCCCATTAGTCTCAAACTATTAAATGCTTGTAGGACATCAGTGATTATTTATCATTCTCTTTAGGGTTACTGAGGAGGAATGTGATGGACAAGTGAAGGGCATAAGCAAGCATAGATCTTATCTTCATTATTGCAGAACTGATGCTAATCCTGATGCAGTGTTGAAACTCATGCAAAGGAACCCAACTGCTAGCATATCAGAGACAGTTACAGCGTTTGCTACATCATAGATAAAATCAGTAAAATGGCTTATGCAAATGCATTTTACTGTTGACTTAAAATAAATTAGATATGCCAGATCAGCATATCTATACACTTGGAGGCAGTTATACTGTAGATATGCTTAATCTGAATCAAAGTGTGTGTTATTTGGCCTAAAAGGATTTGACGACTAAAAAGCATTAGTTGTCCCATATTCATTTACCTCAGTACTTGTTTACATGTTGTCAGGTAGCAGAGACAGCTTCCAGTGTAGGTTAAAATGCTTTATTTTAACTGGCAAACAATTCCAAATACACAAGGCAAAGAGTGTCTTTGTGGGGTGTCTAAGCTTTGCATCTCTCCTGCGACTTCAGAGTTACCTTAGGCCTTCTTGGTGCTTTCCTGACTAATCCCCTCTTTAACCTGTCACAGACCTTTTGTGGATAGCCAGAGTTATGGTTGTGATATATTCTTTCCATTTATAAATGGATTTAATGGTGCTCTGTGGGACTTCTTTTTTTAAATTAATTAAACCCTGATTGATATTTTTTTAAAACTTTGTTTGTGTACTTGTTTTGATAGCCCCTTGGTCTTTATTATGCTGTTTGTTTACATTTTTAGGTATAGGAGCTTTCAAGAAACAAACTCTGGGACCTTGGGAACAGATGTACTGATATTGAGATCATGTGATGCTTTAATTGCACAACAATGAATTCTGTTCAACTAATTATGTGATTTCTGATGCACCAGATTGCACCAGAAGTAATTGGTATTTTAAAATAAATAAATAAATAAACAAATAAATAAATAAATAAATAAATAAATAAAGTAAATTTATTTGTAAATAATTTTGCAAATACAGTTGCACTTAAGTATATTTCGGTTCTAGGCTGTAACACTACAACATATGGAAAAGTTATAGGAGGGTGAATATTTATGCAAGGCACTGTGTAGCCCAAGGGAAAGAGCAAAGGTCAGTTGGAGGCAATGAATGATAATAATCGTAGTGTTTATACTGTATGTCAGCTCTGAAGCATGTTAAGGTTGTGGCTCAGAGACAATCTGAAGCATATGCCCCATCTCAGCCCACCTTTATTTTTGTTCATTTATTCAATATTACTGATTCATTCATTCAAATTAAGTAACTGCTTCATCAATGTCATAGCCAGTATTATATTATTTGTATAATATATATTTTATTAGGTTTTTTTTTCAGTGGTACCTTGATCATATTAGTCTTCTATGCCTCTCTGGCATGCAGCTTTTTTATTATTCCACCTCAATGAGCTGCCCACCAGCCTTAGAGGCATGGTGTATGCAGAATCCTCTAGGTGTGTGTGTTTTGGTGCATGGTGTGAATTTATTCTTGCTTTGGCTGCTTTTCTGGTGCCTGTGGTGTTGTTTTACACTGGTAAAATAATGATGAAGCTGGTGATAAAAAAAAAAAAAAAAAGAAAGAAAGAAATCTGATTAAGGAGAGGATGTACTCCTAAGGGATTAAGAGAACATGAAAACCTTTGGCTTGTGATCCACAGATTATTACACACTACACCCATTAAGGGAGGTCTTGGCTCTGTTCTATCTTCCACAAATGTCTACATTGTTTTGACAGTCCTTATTTGCCTTTGCCAACCTTGTTGGCTTTCCAGACACAAATACTTAAGGAGTGGTGTAGAGTTACAGCCGATAAACACCATCATAAAAGCTTAAATTGGTGCTTTTGTAAGATGAGGCTGTAAGATGTCCAGTATCGGTGCTGCAGTACAAGCAAAATGGCTACCCTGGTGAAAGACAAAAATAATTCTAGTCTGTAAGTGACAAAACTACTATGAGGCATAATTATTTATAGCTCTTATTCAGTGACATACTAAAAAATATCCACACTATCACTGTTGGTAATAGGATAATGGACATTACCACTATTTTAAAGGCATGGGTAGTAGTAGTAGTAGTAGTAGTAGTAATAGTGCATATTTTATTAGATTAAATTGGTAACAAAATGTTTATAATAATAACTTTTTAATATTTGCTTTTTAATAACAATATTATTATTAATAATAATAATAATAATAATACTAATAATAATAATAATAATAATAAGTGAAAGTATAAATAAAGGTCCCTGGCTTAAAACTGTGCTTGAGTAATGCTGTGTTGAGTTTCACATGTTCTCGCCATGTCCAGGTGGGTTTCCTCCCACCTTCAAAAACCTTCAAAAGGTGGATTGGCTTCACTAATTTGCCGCTAAGGGTGTTTTCACATATAGTTCGTTTTAAAAGAACCAAACCCAGTTCACTTAAAGTGAACCAGAAAGGGAACCAGGTGAAAGTGACCTCAGTCCTTTTGGTGTTCACAATATAGTGGACTCAAAAGAGAACCCGGTTATTTTTTTTTGGTCTTCTTCAGCAATGAAGTGATCTCAGACCCTTTCTTGTTCACACCACCACTTCATAAGAACTCAGACCCCAGCTTGCACCCAAAATTTCATCCAAGTCGTTATAGAAGGGACAGGAATCCTTCATTTCAGTGGACTCTCCACTTCGGCGCATTTTATCACAGGTGCTCATGTACTTCTATCGTAGTTTTTTTACTTGAAAAGTTACGTGAAAAGTTTTGTGTTGTTTTCAGCAGTGACGGAACATGGCTGTAGGTACGGCAAGCCTCCAGGTACACATATTGAAACGAAATTCAAAGCGAACCGGGACCTCATTGCTTTCACATATCACGAAGAAATCGAACCACAAACGTACCCACAAACAAACCGTACTCAGACCTCCTCCAAAGGTGGTCTGAGTACGGTTCACTTTTGGGTCCTTTTAGGGGGGGTCGGAGATCACTTGGTTTGTTCACATATACACGCTGAACCGCTGAGAGCATTTGGAAAGCTCAAACGAACTAGGTGTGAAAACACCCTAAATTTGAAGAAGTGTGTGTGCATGATGCCCTGCGATGGACTATTATACCACCAAGGGTGTACTCCCATCTCACTCCTACTGTTCCTGGGATAGACTCTGGATCCTCCATTACTCTGACCAGTGCGATAAAGCAATACAGAAATAAAGTTTTTGGAAGCCAGGACTTTTGTGGAAGAGTAATAAAATAATAACTGTCTATATGCTTACAGCCAGAAAGTTCTGTTTTAAATAAAGCACAGGATGACCAAATGTAGATTTTACTGTACTGTAGCATGAACATTTGTTTGCTGTAGGCTATAGCCTGCTTATTTTCTAATTGTAGTCAAGAGATTCTGAAAAACAGCTCGTCTTCACATCACTTTCTACTGAACTTTAACCTACACAGAGTGGCTGTTATGTACTCAAGGCTGGAACTTTTGAATGCTGTATCAAAGACAGTATTTTTCGGTATCTGTATATGTACTGCTATTGAAAAATTATATAATACCAATCCAATGCTGAGTAAAATAGTTGAGAATTATACTTTGTGCAGATTTGGTTACAATATCTCCTTTCTCATTCTCAGAATTGCAGAGCAGCTCATGTGGGAACCCAGGCGTCCCTCCCAAAGGAATCCTCTATGGGACCCGCTTCAACGTTGGGGATAAAATCCGCTACAGTTGTGTAAGCGGCTACGTGTTAGATGGCCATCCCCAACTCACCTGCGTGACCAATGCAGGCAATGCAGCAGTATGGGACTTCCCTGTACCTATCTGCAGAGGTAAGCACTGAGCAGTTCACTGTTTGTGATTGCTGCATGATGGGATGTACAGTATACACTGCATTTGTGAGTCTGATTGTATACGTGTGTTCTCGCCAATGGCGTACAGTCCTCTGTGATTCTAGGGCTTTGACAGTGTTCATGTGACCTGTGTACTGTAGATTTGCACTGAATGTTCATACATACAGAGGTTGAAGATATGATACATGCAGATTGTTCTATTTGTCTATACACATATAATGTGAAAGTGAACAAAGTGCGTTTGTTTACATAAATCATCCAAAGGCCTAGATAACCAAGGCAGTACGCCATTTCTGTTGGGTGGTGTTTGTGTGGTGGTCTTATGTATGATGTGTTTGCTTCTTTGCATGGTTTCTTTAATGTACATTTCCACTAACCTTGTCGTCTGTGTATAATCACTTGCCTTGGTTGGATGAGTTTTGCGCAGTTCTGGAAAGTCTGGAAAAGTATGGAATTTAAAAGACATTCATTTCCAGACACTTGGAAGAATATGGAAATTCAGAAAACACTTGAGTGAAATGAAGGTTATTCTGTTGTTAAAGTGTTATAGAGACATTAAGTTTGTACACCAATTGTATTTTGACAACCCATTATTCTCAGCACTAATAAGGCTAGCTAGCATTCATGTTTTCCCCTTCCCAGACTCTTGATAAGGCAAGGAAAGGGCAACACCCCTGTATATTTTTGTATGTTTGTATAAATGTGTGCATCATAAATAATTATCTTCTCTATAGCTTCTTCTAGCTATGGTGTTTTTTCAGTGTATCTGCTTCACGGAAACATTACACTATATTTTTTCTTCAAAGGCATATGCTAAATAGAAAGATATTAATGCGATGGCATTCATGCTTCTGATTCCCTACAGCGTTACAGGCTTAAGAGTCTGTGTGTGTTCTTGCTGTGAACATGTCAAGATTTGTTGTTCCATGCTCAAAGCTGTTAAAATTTCCATTAGCCATGAGTGCTCTTAAATAAGCACTATATACTTAGAAAATAGTTCCTAGGACTACATTTTATCGTGTAGTAGAGATGATAGCATTTGCATCATGCTTATTTTGGTTGGGCATTGCCATGTTAGCTGAGGTAGAATGTCAAATAGCTGACAGTGGTTCAGTGTGGAACTTTTTCCTACCCTAGAGCACAGTCAGAATCGGAGGCAGTTTCATATGCCAGCATGTATACTGCACACAGGGATTTATCTTGGCATATGTGATACTACCCACTGTCAATGAAATTGCAATTTATAGAATGCTTTGTGCAAGAAAAAATGTAGCCAAGAGTGTGAATAATAGACTGTGTGGCTTTCAATGTACATTACATATCTTGGCTTCAAGGGAAATAAAGTGTTGCTGATACGAGTTCAGTTATGGATAAAGGGAAGGGGAGAATACATACAGGGTTTTATGTATCAACATTTTTCACTTACTGCAGATAAACAGAAGGAAATAAGCTGTTTGAATGCCATATAGTTAAGCTTATGAGAGACTCAGGAAGCTTTTTACCAGGAAATTCTGGATCAGGTAACACCTTAGGATTAAAGCGATATTATTAGAGATATATTTTGCAAAATACAAGTGTTAACTTTTGTTACGTTACCTTGTGAGGAGACAAGCACAGGCGGTGCAGCAACAGAAAGACAAGGACCAAACTGAATACGAAGTCCGAAACAACAGACAAAGTCCAGGCGATCAGGCGAAACAATCCAAACGGGGGTATCCAGGTAATTGTAATCCGAAACAGGTAGTATATCCATTAATCAGGGAAATCCAACACACAGACAAAGCCTTGGTAAAACGACAGCGTTTTGGCTACTGAGCATTTACTTCGCAAGGCTGTGATGTTAACGAGGTCCTTTATAACCTGTGATAGAGTGCAAGTGTCCGCAATCAGAATTCCGGCGAATGTGAGCGTGTGCGCGACTGGGAATTATAGTTCTCGTCAGCCATGTTTGTAGTTCGCGCTGCACTCTGGGAACTGTAGTTGCGAGTTCGCCGTGACGTGACAGAGCCCCCCTCCCAAAGGGCTCACTCCGGGAGCCGAATCCCTCTGAGGCCTCCCTCTCCTCCGTGGGCCCGGTTTTGCTGGGTGAGCAGCATGGAAGTCCCTGCACAGGCTTGGGTCCAGAATGTGCTGGGACGGGATCCAGCACTGCTCCTCTGGGCCATATCCTTTCCAGTCCACCAGGTACTCGAGTTTACCTCTCTGACGTCGGGAATTTAGGATGGTACAGACGCTGTAGGCTGGTTGGCCGTCAATATCTAACGGCTCCGGTGGGGAGTCACCTGGCACCGCCGTGGCTAAGGGGCCTGGTATAACTCGCTTAAGGAGAGAGACATGGAATGACGGGGCGATGCATCTATGCTTGGGCAATTCCAGTCGGTACGTGACCTCATTAATTTGTTCCTTGATTAGGAAGGGGCCGATATACCTGGGGTTATGTTTCCCGCCCGGAAGTGGTTGTTTTAGGTCTTTCATGGAAAGCCACACTCTGTCCCCACGTTGGTAGTTGGGATGATCCCTCTGGTGACGATCCGCCTTTCGTTTGGCGGTGTGTGAGGCCTGCACTAGATGTTGGTGCGTGCGTTTCCAGACGTGCTCACTCCGGTGGAACCACTCATCAACCGCTGGTGAGTCGGTAGGGGTGGCATTCCAGGGAAATAAAGGTGGCTGGTAGCCCATGACACACTGAAAGGGGGTAAGCTGTGTTGCGAAGTGTCACAGGGAGTTCTGTGCGTACTCCACCCATGGGAGGAATTGGCCGCAATCCTCCGGGTTAGTGGCACAAAAGGTTCGGAGGAATCTAGCGACTTCTTGGTTTGCCCGTTCTATCTGTCCGTTGGCCTGGGTGTGGTAACCTGAGGTGAGGTTAACGGTGACACCCATCTTCTCCATGAAGCTGGCCCAGACTCTTGACGTGAATTGTGGCCACCTATCACTCACGATCTCCTCCAGGATCCCGAAGTACCTGAACACATGTTGGAATAGCAACTCGGCTGTGGCAAAGGCCGATGAGATGGTGGGCTGTGGGATGAGGCGCAAGGATTTAGAAAAGCGATCGATGATCACTAGGATCATGGTGTTCCCCTGCGACTCTGGAAAGTCGGTGATGAAGTCTAGGGCCAAGTGGGACCATGGGCATGCTGGGATACCCTCCAGCCAGTGCTCCAGGGCCAGTTTGACTGCCAGGAGTTCTCGGTTCCCCACATCATAATTGTGTTCTGCTGAAGAACGGCACGGGGTGCAGCTTGGGCTTATCTCTGAGCCTCTGTGAGAGAATGGCCCCTACCCCTGCTTCCAAGGCATCAACGTCCACGATGAAGGGTCTGGAGGGATTAGGGTGCCTGAGGATGGGGGCCATGGTGAAGGCCCTCTTGAGCTTGTCCAGTGCCTCCTGGGTGGCTGGGGTCCAAGCGAGCCGCCTGGGCTTGCCACATAGGAGGGACGTCAGGGTTTGTGCTATGGTACTGAAACCTCGAATGAACCGTCGGTAAAAGTTTGCAAAGCCAAGGAACAATTGTAACTCCCTGACGGTCCGGGCCGTGCGCCATTCTACCACCGCTTGGACCTTACGCTGGTCCATGCTGACCCCCTTCTGGCTGATGACATATCCCAGGAAGGAGATCGTGTGTTGGTGGAATTCACACTTCTCGGCCTTTAGGTAAAGCTGGTGTTGCAGGAGGCGGCACAACATCTGCCGGACATGGGCGGTATGCTCCTCCAGGGACGCCGAGTACACCAGGATGTCATCGATGTATGTAATGACGCTCCTCCCCAACATGTCTCTCAGGATGTCATTAATTAGACTCTGGAACACCAAGGGGGCGTTAGCGAGCCCATAAGGCATAACCAAGTACTCATAGTGCCCGGAGGTGGTGCTAAATGCCGTTTTCCACTCATCCCCCTCCCGGATGCGGACCTGGTTGTATGCACTGCACAGGTCCAGCTTCGTAAAAGTGGTCGCTGATCTTAGCTGTTCAAGGGCTGCAGGTACCAGTAGCAGGGGATACCGGTTACCCGACTGACACTTGGTTTAGGCCCCAGTAATCGATACAAGGTTGTAGGCCCCCCCTTTCTTCTCGACAAAGAAGAACTCGGAGGATGCGGGGGACGTGGAAGGTCTAACGTATCCCTGTTGGAAGGCCTCCTGAATATATTCCTCCATGGCTCTATGTTTCGCTTGGGAGAGAGGGTATACACGACCTTGAGGTGGGCTGGCTCTGGGAAGGAGCTCAATTGCGCAGTCGTAGGGATGGTGTGGTGGTAAACCGCTTGCTCTCTTCTTGCTGAATACCTCACTGAGGTCCCGATATTCGGGAGGAACCGAGACTGGAACAAGAGTCATGGGGCTCTCCACTGTCGTGGTAGCCAAAGGGACCGTGGGGAAGTTCAGGCAGTTGCTAAGGCAATATGGGGACCATTGGGTAACCTGCTTGTCCGTCCAAGAGACCTGGGGGTTGTGGAGCTCCAGCCAAGGTAGTCCTAAATGACGGGGTGCCGGGCGGAGATTGTGATGTACAGGACTATGGTTTCATGGTGGTGGGCACTAACTTGAAGTACTAGAGGCACTGTACAGTGGGAGATGATTCCCCCAACATGGGAGACCCGTCGATGGACTGGATCTGATGTGGCTGAAGCAGGGGGCGCACGGGAAGGCCGAGGTCCTGCGCAGTTTTCCGGTCTATAAAGTTCCCGGCAGCTCCTGAGTCAATCAGCTTTGAAAGCACAATAGACAGCCCTGAATGTTCTATTTTGACAGGTAAAACGCATACATGTGACATGTGTGGTCAGGGTGGACTCACCGTTTGATGATGAGGTCGGCTGTCCACACTCCCCTTGGTTTTTTGCGGCCTCTTATGGGGGCACTGACGGACGAGGTGGGTGTCTTCGCCACAATAGAAGCAGCGGGACTCACAACACCGCCTCTCCCTCTCCTCCTCACGAAGCCGGGTCTGGCCAAGCTGCATGGGCTCGGCTGTGGCTGCTGGCTCGGGTGGCAGGGGGCCCCACAGCGCGGGGCGGTTGGTATGGTGTAGTCGGTCCAGCCGGATCACAAGGTCAATGAGGGTGTTGAGGGTGAGTTGTTCATCTCAACATACCAACTCCTTCACCAACTCAGGATTCAGCCCCTGACGGAACGTGGTCTTGAGGGCCAGCTCATTCCACCCACTCCGTGCAGTGATGGTGCGGAACTCCAAGGCGTACTTCACCACGTCACGAGAGCCTTGTGTGATTTTCATGAGCTCCTGGCCGTTCTCCCTTCCGTCAGGGGAATGATCAAAGGCACACTGGAAGCGGGAGATTAAGTCCGCTAGCGAGGGTCTGACGCCGCCCCCTCGCTCCCACTCCGCCGTAGCCCATAACAAGGCGCGTCCGTTTAGGAGCTCCATGAAGTGCATGATCTTATGGACCTCCGGCATGTCAGGGTAACTCTCAAAAAACAGCGAGCACTGTAGCAGGAAACCCTTACGTCGTTCCGACCCTCCAGCATATCTCTCCGGCATGGGCAGTGGCTGAAAGTGCGGAGGTGGCGGGGCTGGAATGTGTGCAGCCAGTGCTGGCTGAACGTACGCTTGCGCTGGTAGCGGAATGTGCGCAGGCGGCGGTGGTGGAACGTACGCAGCCGGCGCTGGCTGAACATACGTTTGCGCTGGTAGCGGAATGTCGCCGGTGGCATAACGTGGCCGGGAATGTGGACAGACACACGCGTGACACTTGCTCGGTTAAGCGCGATATCTGTTCCTGCTGCACATTTATCACTCGGTTTTGTTTTAAAACATAGCGTTGCCATTTTGGGACGCCCGCTGCCTCCATAGTTAGGCGAAGTAATCTGTTACGTTACCTTATGAGGAGACAAGCATGGGCGGTGCAGCAACAGGAAGACGAGGATCAAACTGAATATGAAGTCCAAAACAACAGACAAAGTCCAGGCGATCGGGTGAAACAATCCAAATGGGGCTATCCAGGAAATCGTAATCTGAAACAGGCAGTACATCCGTAAATCAGGGAAATCCAACACGCAGACAAAGGCTTGGTAAAACGACAGCGTTTAGGCTACTGAGCGTTTACTTCGCAAAGCTCTGATGTTAACGAGGTCCTTTATAACCTATGATAGAGTACAGGTGTCCGCAATCAGAATTCCGGTGAATGTGAGCGCGTACGTGACTGGGAAGTGTAGTTCTCGTTGGCCATGTTTGTAGTTCGCGCTGCACTCCGGGAACTGTAGTCGCGAGTTCGCCGTGACGTGACAACTTTAAAAAAGGTCAAACATGTAAATAAAAATTCTTCAGTTAAAAACTGACTCCAGAATTATTGGCACTCAACATAAAAATGAGCAAAAATGATTTTATAAAACAAACATTAGACACAATAAAACTTTTCACTCAAACATTAGGAGAAACTAATTATCTTTGTTCTAACAAAAAAATCAGTATAGCTACTTTTTTTAAACAATAGAATTTTCTCTCAAAATGATTGCATATTAAAGGGTAAATGTAGGTATATTCAAAATAAATGCTAACAATTTAGAAAAAAAATGCCCTTGGTCCACCAGAACTCTTTTGTTATTTTTGTTTCCATGGGGCATAAAAATATAAGGTTGCACAATTGTAAAATCTCTTTGCTGTCCATTACGCTAGAAAAAAAGTTTTTTTTTTCGTACATGTATCTCGGCTACTATATAGACGGTAAGTACACGGTTTGGGACGCAGTCCATGGCTTCAGGCAGTTGTCTGTTTGCACGTACAGCATGACAAATAATTAACCGCACTTAAAGCGTTCGTAAAAAAATTAAATAAAAACACCCAAAACTGTATACGGTACCATAACGAAAACGAACTGTATGTCGATACGTGAAATTCTGCAGGGAACGTCGGATGGCGGTGATGTAATGACGTCTGCTGTTAATCTATGAACTACGATCTATAACATGTAAAATGGGTACATGAAAGGAGTATTCTAAAAGCTACTCATGCAAACACTTTAATCACAATATTGTCTTACTCAGCGTAAGGTCAATAATTAGATTACTGCTGTTCATGTAAACGTAGTCATAGTGTCTCAGGGAGTTTTTTCTTGCTACCGTCACCTCTGGCTTGCTCATTAGGGATAAATTCGTACATTTAAAATCTATATCCTGAATTTATATACTTCTGTAAATGTACTTTGGGACAATGTCTATTGTTAACAGCGCTATACAAATAAAACTGAATTGAATTGAATACTTAAACAGCCTTATATAAAATGAGTTAACCCATTGCAACATGAATTAGCCTGGCATCTCATATACTAAAAACATCTATCCATTTAAAAAAAAATAAAAATGGACAGAAAGAGTTATCACCCATTACTTACCAGAGTTTTGGTTCCATTTGTCCACACCTGGCTTTTGGTTCTTAGCACCATATAGATTTGTGCATATCATTATGATCTTTCTATGGCACATCTATAATAATGATGTGCAGTTTTTGTTTTCTTTTTTGGAACAAATTGAATTGTACTAGTTGTACTGTCTAAAAGATTCTTTTGTCCAAGTTTAAAGATTTGCGCCAGAGATTTGGTTAAGATTTAGTCATTCCCATGCTGCTAGCAGCTAAAACTAAACTTTCCCATATTGATTAATTTGTCTTCTCAAACACTGAGCAGTTTTTTAGCACTTAAATTTAGCTAAAAATCTTTAGTACAGTATGACAGCATACATGTGATACATGTTCACAGAGAAGCTAGATTTTTACAAATACCAACTTTCTCACAACATATTTATATTATTTTATAATGGTGTATAATGGTGTATAATGGTGGTATAACATCTTTTGCTTCATCCTTTTAGTAGTGTATTCTAGTAACAGCAATTTTAGAATGAATATTTCCATATCCTGTACTTTATCCTTTTAAAGAGGGTGACTTGCTTTACATGGTCATTTGT
>JANDJT010000141.1:13399512-13400972 GCA_024331685.1 Stegophilus panzeri | reverse complement strand
GGGAGGGGGAATTGGGGTGGGGGGTGGTTCTGGGTTTCACCCACACTTCTTCAAGGTTCTTCAAGGGTTTTTTGGGCTGATTCTAGCTTTCTTGGAATCTTCTCCTAAAGAGAAACCTGTTGTCGATTACTCAATGAAGGACAAAAACCACAGAACCGCGCAGGGTTCTAGATTTAATGTGTTTTCCGCGCGCGCGCGTGTGTGTGTGTGTGTGAAGTCAGCAGCTCTTTTGTCTGTATGTGGGATTTTGGAAAAGCTGATCAGCGTCAGCTGAATTCCAAATATATATATATATATATAATTTTTTTTTTTTTTTCACGCGCTGGTTGCGTTTTTGCGCGTCGTGTTGAATGTGCGCGCGCTGACTGAACGCAGGGTCAGCACCGGAGATTCATCATTTTAATATTATTTGGAATTTAAAAGCAAGAACAAAAAGAGGCGCTGTGTTCACCACGCCCACACACACACACACACACACACTGAGCTTTTAGCCGCCGCCGCTGTTTAGTGTTTCGTCCGCATTCATATGGACTGATGGAAAACCCCGTCAGTGCAGCGCCTCCTGGCGGCCATCAGCACTCACTGCAGTCTCCAGTAGCGCGCGCGCACACAGTTCTGATGCTGATTTAATTTAAATAATAATTAGCTGTTTTGATTATATTAGAGCGCGCGCACACACGTCTTATTTCAATAGCACTTGACTGATGAATATTAATATTAATTAATTGATATTAATGCGGCATAACTGTATTTTAATTATGATGCTTATCTTAATGAAACAGGTTAGTATCTGTGAGTTAAAGTTACTCTGACGTGTTTCTATTTAAAATAATAAAGCTGAGTTTAATGTGACTCATCAGCTTCTGCAGGAATACTACAGGAGTGTGTAAAGTCTGCTTTCTCATGATTTATAATGAGTCATAGAGTGATATTATTCTCAATATTTAACAAAATAATGATTTTGGCCTTTGAGTATAGAATGAAATATTAGTATATTTCTACACTGTATCATAAGCTACATCACATCAGAACGTTCTAGAATGCTGAAGTATTTTAGTGAAAGTTCTGATCTGTCTGTGGCAATGAAATCACAGCTATGGGACATGGGTAAGTGGGAGGGGCTGGATGCAAATGAAGGGGGTGGAGTCAGTGTACCAATGAGAATAATTGACATCTCTACAGTACAGTCTGAGCTTTAGACACACACACTCAGTGATGTGTATACAATGTGTGTTAACCCTGTGTGTGTGTGTGTGTGTGTGTGTGTGTGTGTGTGTGTGTGTTTAACAGGAGAACGGCCATGTGAAGGTGAATGGGGACGCAGCAGAGGTGAAGGAGGAGGCGCAGGTGAACGGCAGCACTGCAGCTGAGGGAGTGCAGGAGGCAAAGGAGGAGGAGGAGGAGGGCGGAGACAAAGCTGAGGCCACACCTGCTGAGAAAGAGGAAGAAGACGGAGAGAA
>JANDJT010000141.1:13379512-13394512 GCA_024331685.1 Stegophilus panzeri | reverse complement strand
AGCAGCGTGTGACATCACATCATCATTCACACACCATCAGTAAAACAGAATCAAGAACTGAACCCAAACCCCAGGTGTGCCCGACACCTCTGGCCAATCACAGATAAGGGGGCGAGGCTTACTTGAGCAGCTCCAGTATGGCGAGTACGATGTCGTTAACGTAGCAGAACCCAGATGCTTCTGACTTCTTAGCGTGGTGTAGACCTCCGGCCCAGTTCACCGCAATGTCCGTCTGCTGGCGGTTCAGCTTCACCGCACCGGCTACACACACACACACACACACACACACACACACACACACACACACGATTACACACACAACCAAACTGTAAAGTGTTAAAACAGAAATAAGAGTTGAAGGTGACTGATGACATCACTGACCTGCTGAACCTCCTGTAGAGAGCTGACAGAACTCAAACAGTCCATCAAACACCGGACAGTCCTCACCCACGTTAACTACACACACACACACACACACACACACACCAATAAACAGGTTAGAACAAACTACAGTTACAGCATGATTACACTCAGAAGGGTGTGTGTGTGTGTCTCACAGCGCTGCATCTGTTTGCTGAACTCGGACATGTTGTCTGGTCGGATGGAGCGCAGGAACTTGATGTAATCGTCACTGTGATACTTTGTCATTTCATCTGCCGTTGCTTTGTGAGGCCTCTGTAACACACACACACCACATACACACAACATTGGACCAAAATCTGATGTTTTAGTGCATATTTATGCAGAAATTCTGAAAATCCTAAAGGTTTCACAACTTGCAAGCACACATGTATGTATGTATGTGTGTGTGTGCGCATGTACGTGTGTGTGTGTGTGTGTGTGACACTAACGTAGATCTCCATCTTGCGGTACAGGCCGTAGTTCAGCAGCAGGTTGTGCGTCATGCGGATCCGGTGAGGCTTCATAGGGTGGCCCTGTCCATAATAATAATTACCAATATCACCTGCAACACACACACACACACACACACACACACACACACACACACACACATTAATACAGCACCCAATTAATTCAGTGTAGTTCTGTTTTGATATTTAATTAAAAGAAGAAGAAAAAAAAAAAAAACCAGTAAACTATCTCTAAAACAAAATCAGAATCAGAAACACTTTTACAGACTGCACCTTTAACTTTATTATTATTATTATTATTATTGTTTATCAGCTGAAACACAGCACTTTAATAATGATTCCTCACGTAATTTATTTACCAAGTTATTCACTAATTACATTTTTGCATTTATTCCTTAATTTCCCCAAATAATTAAAATTTGTATTATTAATGTATTAAAATCCCAGAAGTGCCTGATCATAAAACTTTAATATTATGACGTCTTATTTTCTTCCCACTTTCTATCTTATTTTAGTTTTTTATATTTATATATATATAAAATTTATTTTGTAGCTGATGTTCAATATCTGATCTATACGAAAATAATTTGTTATTTTAATAATATTTATTTCCTTTTATGTTGTATATTATTAATTTATTAATAATTTACATTCAGGTTGATTAAACACAATGACCCACTAGCATTAGCATCAATGCTAACACATTACTGCCTGCTGATTTAACTCGTTAAACAATATTAAGGTTTAGAATGTATTTTGAGGCGCTCTAAAATGATTTTAACTAATTTTAGGAAATAAAATTTAATTTATCTCGATATAATAATAATCGTAATAAACATTAACAATCGTCGTTTTCCGTTAACCAATTTGTTTTTGGGATGGTGTTTTTTTTTTTCCCTACCCATATTCGACTAAACCCTGCCCTCAGCGTTAGGATTGGCTAACCTTTCCTGCCTTCTGGTCCAGGATTGGATAAAGCTCTGATTGGCTGTTCATTCGACAAATCGCTTGTGATTGGAACTATATGCAAAAAGCGCGTCGAAATACGAGCGGGATAAAGAAAACGCCGCTTTGTTGGCTGTGCTAAGCTAAGCTAAGCTAGGCTAAGGAGCTAAGCTAGGTTAGACACAGGAACAAAAGCTCACCGTCGTAATAATAGCAGACTTTCTTCTTCACCGCGCCGTGCAAAGTGAACGCCATGACTTTAGTCCTCACACACAAGATAAAGACACTATGTGTGTGTGTGTAGGAGGAGTGAACAGAAAGCTGAACACAGTCAAGAAAAGAAATGGCGATAAATGGGCGGGGCGAATGCAAATCAAGGAGGCGGGACCAATATGCTCCTTCATTCATTATGAACATAATCAATGGCGCAGAGACGCTGCAGGTGAACTGGAACTTTATTACAGTAATAAATAATACAGTGAATCTCCACAGGAGTGTGAGGAGGTTCTGAGTCCGAGGTCATGGGTCTGTTCTGGAGAAGAGTGTGGGGAGAAAGACCTGACTCCTGGTGGAGTGTGATGAACAGATGTGTCAGCGTGTACAGGTGCGTCTCAAAAAATTAGAATATCGTGGAAAAGTTCATTTTTTCTGTAATTTAATTAAAAATTGGAACTTTCATATATTCTAGATTCATTACACATAAAGTGAAATGTTTCAAGCCTTTTTTTGTTTTAATCTTAAAGATTACATCTTACAGCTCATGGAAATCAAACATCCAGTACCTCAGAATATTAGAATAAAGAATTTATAATACAGAAATGTGGACCTGATAAGACTCTAATCAGATCGTTAACTCCAAACACCTGTAAAGGTTTCCTGAGGCTTTAATCTCTCGGCCTGGTTCAGTACACGACCACACATTCCTCTGTAACACGTTTCTGATTCAGGCTCAGGACTGAATGAGTAAAATTTCATGGATTCAGAAATCCTCTACTGAGATTTTTGGTTCTGAATATAGGAATAAAAACTGATTTAGATTTAGAGGGAAATGGTTTTATATTTCAGGTTGTATGTGTTTCAGTAATTAGTGATATGAAATGATTGTGAAGTGGGTGGAGATTAAAGTCTTCTATAAAGTTTCAGATAATGCAGTGATCACCAGTGAAAATATTTCTGTTGATTTTTGATATTTTTTATTACTACGGTTTATCCAAAAATCTACTTGTAGCATCTATATAAGTATAATATATTCAAATAAAAATAAATCTGAAAAGATAATAATAATAATAATAATAATAATAATAATACATTTGACTGTTTGAGTCTCTCAGTTGGAGTGTGTGTGTATGCGTGTGTGTATGCGTGTGTGTATGCGTGTGTGTATGTGTGTATGTGTGTATGCGTGTGTGTGTGTGTGTGTGTTCATGGCCAGCTGAATGTCCTTCCAGTGATCTGGTAAAATTTCTGATTGTACGGATGGAAGAACAGTCGGAGTTTGTCCAGTACAGCTTGGCGAACGTGTGGATGCGTGCGGCCTTTACTTCCTGCGAGACACCTCCTGACCCGGTGCCGCTCGGAGCGGAGGCAGTAGAACCCACGCGTGGTGTTGAAGTACAAGTTGTCACGGCTGATCCGAGGTGTCAGCTTCAGGAATCGCTCCACCATCTGCAGTTCCGGGAGAGGATCCGAGATCAGCTGGTCTCCATCTACGATGTGCAGTTGCTGTACCGGGAAGAACCGCAGCCAGCGCTCCAGGTGTTTGGCGTAGACGCTGGTGCTCACAGCTTTGTACTTTGTGTTCACGCTGCAGGTGGTGCTGTCGATGGCGAGTGACTCGAACACTGGGTATGTTTTGTTTTTCCGCCGCTTGCCCTCCAGGACTTGTGCGTAATCGGAGACGGCACGGGTGACGGGCTCGCGCACAATCACCAACAGCTTCACGGACGCGTTCATCCCAAAGATCCGTTCTGGAACCTTCTCTGTAGTGAAGTAGGCGGGGCTTTTCTCGATTGTCACATGACGGATCTGGGAAAGCGGCATGCGGCTGCGGTACCAGGCGAAGCCCCGCCCATAATTCTCATCGCTGTCGAAGAAGTGCACTTCCTGTGAGGCCTTGACCACTGCAGGATGCAGGCTGAGCATCTCCAGCAGAGCTCGAGTTCCTCCTTTCCTCACTCCGATGATGATGGCGTGAGGAAGCTGTTGCACCAGGTGTCCTCTGGTGACTCCGCCCCTGCGTTGCTCATACAACACGCCTTGTTCATGCTGAACTGAAACTCCAGCAGGACATGACGCATTCTCAGAGGGACAAACCAACTGCACTCTGTAGGGGGCAGAGAGACATACCATTATTACAAATCCATTTGCATAATGAGGGGAATGTAGGCATGTAGGCGGAGTTAAAGCTCACCTGTCCAGATGACCCAAGTATGTTATCAGGTAGAACAGAGTGCCAATCACCAGGCTGCCTAGCAACAGCTGCTGGAGCAACAACATCTCCACCTATCAACCACACACACACACACACACACACACAAACACACACACACTATATTATCCACACACCAACCAATCAGTGGACAATATAAAGTCTCACATCGTCTCTCTCTCTCTCTCGCTCTCTCTTTCTAAATTTTCTTTACATTCATCCTTGCCCCATTGTGTAATTGGTGTGTGTGACTGATTTCACACACACACACACACATTGAGCTGTCACTCAGAGGTAAAATATAGACATATTAAGAGAGGGAGTGTGAGTAAACAACAACCAATTAATCAGAATGCTAAATTATGCTGAAGGAGACACACATACACACACACACACACACACACACACATACACACACACACACACACACACACACACACACACACACACAGTGGTTTGATGGGGGTTGACCTTTTTAATCTTACTAATGGACTCAAAAGCCAAACAAGAGTATGCCACTATTACATGCCACACACATACACACACACACACAGGACTGATAATGGTGTGTTCCTCACAGTCATGTAATGTTTTCTAGACGATCATGTGCAAGTTCACATTCACCAGTACAGTACTGACACTTAAACCAAACTTACATTGAGAGAGAGTGTGTGTGTGTGTGTGTGTGTGTGTGTGTGTGTGTGTGTGTGTGACCTTCGATGTGCAGCGAGTGTGAGGGAACAGACCATTTGGCATCAGGTAATGAAATGACCGAAGTATTGAAGACATGCCAGACAGAAAGAGAGAGTTGTGTGTGTGTGTGTAATCTGTCTTTGTGCAGTGCATTATGGGTAAGGTGACTGTCGGTGGTATCCTGATTGTCAGCAGCATTTTATAGTTTTATAACTCTGTACTGATACTCAGCTCTATAATATACACCCATCATCATCACCACACACACACACACACACACACACACAGGACGGTGATGTGATATGATGATTATTGTGATATTAAGATGATGATACAGTTCTGTATTGATGTTTATCGAAACGTGTCATTATTTTATAACGCATTTATAAACATGAAACATGACTACTAGGATGTAATGGAAGGGTTTGTATAAAGGCCATGAAAGTGATGTATAAAAATCACTTACTTTTTCTATATCAAACTCTTAAAAATACACATAATCCCAGAAGTTTAGCTGTATTGCCAGTGCATGGTGTTTGCTGTGCATCTATCTCAGTGGGTTGTGCAAGGTTGTGCATGTTGTGACAATCACATCTGATATTTTTATAATCTGATAATAGCTTCACCTTGAACTCTTCGCTGTCATAATTGAAAGAAAGGGCAGGATGCTTGTCAGGTCTTTAATGTCCTTGCACTTAACACTCCAATGTGGATTAGAGCTTTAATGTGTTCCCACTTTTCTGTATTGTACAGTATGTCTTAAATTATGTTTAGTAGACGTTGAGTTTCTGCTACCTCTGCACCAGTTCCACACATTTTTCCACATGGTGTGATGGACAAGCAAAGCTCTCTCAATATAGTATTTGTCAAATAGTGATTGTTTGTGGATTAGAACACATCAAATATGTTACAATTTCTGGTATTTATACCACAATCTACTGTTTGTATTACATCTACAATCAAACACATAGCTCTATGGAAAAAAAAAAAAATCATAGAGGCTCCTGTTCAAAAATAAAGGTACTAGAAAACTCAATTACAAGAAACACTCACCTGTCACTGGTTTACCTGTTGTTTCTCTGTTTCTCTGATTTTACTGCTATGGGTGATCAGAAGGATAGGAAAGAAAGAAAAAAAAGTAGAGAACAGCAGAAGTTTTGAAGGTCAAGCACTCTTAGCAATTGTTCTGCAAAAGCCCTGTAAATATTCATTGCATGAGTGAGAGAATCAATAAGCCTCTAAGGACATTTTGCCTCTTAATTAACCAATGAGCTATTTAGCCACTTTAGCTAAACTGTTTTAAAAGCAGAACTCATATTCAAGCTTTCACACAAAATGCAGCAGAGCAGAACACATTCCTTGTGAATGCAACATTAAATATTCATCTGCTATTTTGAATATTAAAGCCTGCATGCAGTATTTAAAATGAATGCCACATAACTACTTTTAAATGTGCTGCAGGGTACAACCACTGCACAACATATACATTCTTTTTATTCGCCTTACAAATGAATTCTTAAATAAAACATGTCTTCTAAACATGAGTGAATAGTTTGGCACAACAAGTCTTTATTATTAATGACAACATTTCTGCATCAGACTAATGCGTTCTGATATGAACCAAAAGCATAAAAGTATTGTGTAATTAATCAACTTTGTTCTACATTGAGCATATGAAGGATAAATTAATGGGGCTCATTTTATTCATTCTGTGTAATGGAGGCACAAGTGTTGACAGCAGCTTACAACAGGGAATGAGCCTAAAGGGAAATATGGTAACAATTTGTCTAGGGTGTTTTAAAACTTCTCCCATCATAACCTGAGCAAAATTTTCAGACACCGATGCAGATTGCAATGGAAACATCAGCAACAAATAACTCAGAGAATAGCACGCAGCAAGTGATGCTACATTAATCAGTCACTCCTTTTTGCTGCAGTAAAGAGAATGTATTTTTTATTAATTTATTCATTTTCCTTTGACTTTTTCTGGTGGTGGTTGCTGTGGCAACAAGCTGAGAACATCAGCCTAGACTTCTCTGTCCATGGCCAGAGATTACAACTCCTCCTGGGGAATCACCCAGACATCTCACTGTGAGATGTAATCTCTCTTGCATCAGGTTGTGGGTCTGCCCCGGGCTCTCCATGCAATGGGACATGCCTGATACAGTTTCTAGCAGGGGCTGACTAGAGGGCGTTCTCATAAGGTGTCTAAACCACCTCAACTGGTTCCTCTTGATTCGGAGAGTAAGCCCAGCAGCCCTGCAGAGGAACCTCACATTTGCCACATGTAGTAGCAGCCTTATTCATTTGGTCACTACCTATAGCTCATAGATGAGGATAGGGATGTAGGTTGATTTCTAAACCGAGAACTAAACTGAGCTCATGCTTCACCACCACAAACCGGACTATTGATAATGATTAGACTCCATGTTGTCTTTTTCCATCACTCATAAATAACATCTCAAGGTACTTAAACCCCTTTGTGGATCAAGACCTTGTCGTGGTGAAGGAGAGTATGTACTTCACTGAACCTCTGGGTTATGTCACTGAGGAGAAAGTCAGACAATAAGTGATCCTAATGACCCCTATGAAAGATACAAAAAAGACTGAGTACCCTGTCTGGGTTAAGCTTACTTGGGCACACCCCTGGAGCCCAGCCTGGAGCTGGTGGTCACATGGTGAGCATCCAGGATACCCACATAAACCAGTGTTTGGCTCAGCATGAAATGGTGACTTCAAGCTCATATCTTTTATGTTCACCACCTGGAACATGAAGTGTGAAAATCATGTGCAATGCTATTTAAGTGTTATGCATGTGATGGACAGTCTTATATAAGTATAGAAGTATCGTTTTTTAAAATCCCTTCTTAACTGAAGTTTAATTTAGCAGACACACAAGTAGTCTCTGTGGATGTTTGTCATTGTTAATGCCTTCATTTCTTTTTTTTTTTCATGCCTTCAGCCTTGTTTGTGTGATTTAATACCTTTTTTATTTAATGGATATCAATTCATATATCACAGCTTTGTTTGTGTTGCAACTCTGAAGCTATACTATTGTTATATAAAATCAGTCTTGGAAAGATTAAAGAGATAATCTCCCACTGGAGGGAGGCAACAATTTTGTTGCTTGAAGACTGCACTATAATGAGAAAAACAATGTCTTATCACTGACATTGTAAAGTCCATATATCATTTACACACTTGTGTTCTTTTTTTCTCTCCATGCTTTTCTTTTTCTCGGACACTGTGAGTGTTGAGAAACATTATATGCCATGTGGTGGCATCCATTGACTTTCAGTCTGATTTGACACAATCCATCACAATCATAAAAGCCTTATAAGACAGGCACGGAAAAAGATGAACTCATTTCCCTATTTCATCTGTTCATCAGAGGCTCTGATTATTAACCATTAATACCTGATGAACACACTCAAAGACTTTGCAGAGACAAAGTCTCATTCAGGCTTCTCTTTCATCACGAGAGAATGCTGACTTGCCTGGCTTTGTTGGATAACTCGACATGCCATCCATCTCTAAACGTTTATATTCAATATTCATTTCACTCATCACTTTTAATTGTCATTTGTCATTCACTGAAAGCACATGTCCTAGAATCTAATGCATCAACTGGGCTAATTTAGAGTGCCATTTGTCTTTTCAATCCTTCTCCATTTTTAGTGGGGAAATCAAACCCTGCTTATGGACTATCAGTCTAAGGTGTGAATGGTGGATAAACCATATCTCCCTCTGCCATGCACTGATGACATTATATCCAGTGTCTGCTGCCTATGCATAAGCAAAAAGGGTTTAATAATCCATTTGGCACTAGAAATGTTATGTTCATTTAGTTGAGAGAAAGAATCCGGAGTGAATCATATTAATGATGTGCACATTGGATAATAATCTTAATGTCAGGCTATAAATCTGCTTCTGGGCGTTGTGGAGGAGTGTCAAAGGCATAGGCAATGGACAGTAATTAAATTTACAAAGCATCATATGGATTGAATCAGAGTCAAGAAATTTGAGAGTGAATTTCTTGGATTTCCATTACAGAAATGCACTACATTGTTCTACACTGGAATCTGAGGCATGAATGTGAAAAAAAACAAAAACATGAAAGCAAGCCATTTGCACTAAGCAAATCTATTTTTAGCTCTATGGCAGTTTATTGTGTATAACAATCTCAAGCAAACTGCATGCTGGCAAAAAAAATCAGATATAAATCATGACAGACCTTTTAAGTTGTTTTACGCTAAAACAGTAGCAAGCATGCAAGCAAAAATTGTCTGTAAAGCTGCTTTATGATCATGTCTATTTTTAAAAGCACTATATTGATAAAAATGTAATTGAATTTTATTTAATGGTATAACTATAAGGGGGGCATGGTGGCTTAGTGATTAGCATGTTTGCCTCGCACTAATGGGGTGATGGGTTCAATAACCACCTCTGCCCTGTGCCCTGTGTATGTTCTCCCCGTGCTTCAGCTGTGTCCTCTGGGTAGTCTGGTTTCCTCCCCCAGTCCAAAGACATGCGCTGTAGGCTGATTGGCATATCTAACTTGTCCATAGTGTGTGTGAGTGTGTGTGTATACGTGATTGTGCCCTGTGATGGATTGGCACCCTGTCCAGGGTGTCTCCTGCCCTGTACCCTAAGTCCCCTGGGATAGGCTCCATGCCCACAGTGATCCTGCACTGGATAAGCGGTACAGAAAATGGAAGGCATAACTATAAGTCCAGTATTTATGATTTGTGCTTTTTTGTGAGTAATCTGAGTAGAATTATACTCAGCTGTGCTTTACCAAATTATTAAAACATAATAGTGTGGTGTGGTGCAGTAGATGGGTTAGGCTTAATGTCACTGCAGTTGATTAATGAGAAGTGATGTAGGTCATAAGATATCTCTACAGAACTTCTCTCTTAAGTAATATCTCATGCAAAAAGGAATTTGTTAATAACAAGTTGATGCAATTTTAAAATGTAAGCCTTGGATTGTAATGTTATAAATATTATGATATGATAAATATTTTTGCCTGCAGATCAAAAGCAGAACTAGCAAGAAAAATATATTAATGGTATCCCAGTGAAAGCTAAACCCCAATGAGCATCTAATGGAAAAGCAAGCTTTATAAAATGATCGACTTGAAAGCATGAACAGCAGTTGATGGTCCAATGCCAGAGGCCTCCACAGAACATTTCTAATCCTGTTGTTTAGCCCATGGAGACCAAGGCTTTTGGTCCTGCATTTGATGATGAACAGGGTTCTCCGAACTTCTTTCTTATGGAGTGTCGGCTGTAGTTACTTCAAGCTCATCAACCACATATCCTCTGCAGCTGTCAACACTCGAACATGGGAACTGTTTTGTGAGCTGGGGCTGTACTGGGCAGTGAGGCGAAACAAATGAATAAAAATTCTTATTCTAGGGACAGATTTTTTTCTGGGATCCCTTTGCTTTGACACCTAATTGCAGTGTGATCCATCAAAGGTTTCCTTATGCCTCTTGACACGCAATTTAAACACCTATCACAGAGAAGACATGGTGACTAAGGCAGGTATACGTTTGCCTGAACAGAGCAGAATAAATGAGAAAAGGAGAGGAAGAACCAAATGGAAACATGTAATGGAAGTGGGTGTTGGGAAGGCATGCTCTCTGATACGAGACCCATGATTCGTCTGGTGATTGCATGGCAGCGACTAATGCTGGTGCACCAGCACAGCCCTGCTGAGAATGAGGTGAAGGATAAAACAGGCAAAGAAACAGCATGAAACTTTCCTGGCTACATTTAAATTTAGCAGCACTACCATACTGTGATTCTTAGAAGCACAGCCTACACAGAGCTTTCTTTAAATGCAGACAGCATATGTGCAGGAATTTGCTAATCCTTTACAACTAACATCAAATCCAATTTTTAAAAGAGGGACATGTTTGTCTTCTGTGATTAGCAGCATTTGTTAACATATCTCTGCAGGCAAAATTGCCCAATCATTCACAGAGATATACTACTGCTAGTTTGGGGAAGATTATAGCATTGTGCACTTGGCTTGATGTTGAGGGCTGAATCTGTGCCACCTACTACCGCTTGCTTAAACACAAAGCCAATCTTTAGTGCAAACACATGTCTCTGAGGCTTACCAGGTTGACAGAGGGGTCGCGTGCGTCTCGCCAACCTGTCAGCTGATAAGACACAATGGGAGTCAGCCCAAAGGTGACAGAAGGCAGACGCAGCTTGCCCGTGGCACCTGTGGTGAAAGAACAATGCATGAGCATCTTCAACAGGGTAGAAAGGAAGGCTACAGAATGTAGGATTCAGACAATTTGAGAGGATATCTTTGGGAGCCACATGCTGCTGAAGACAAAAAGGATCTCAAGTGTGTAGGAAGAGTGTGATGCATCAAGATTCCGGTTTGCAGCGTGCTGAGGGTGACGTGGAATTTCCGAGGCTGACTGGGACAGGATTGGATTTACCCAAGTTTACAGAAGTGTAGCCTGTAACCAGTGATGCCTGGTTTTAATATTAGATGGGAGGCTAAAATGTAATATCTATTAATAGCATGACAATGAAACAGTTGAGCAATGCATCATATCACAATGTCTCATTGATGGCACAATAGGGCACTGGATACTTATATATCAGCTAGTCAACAAAAATGTTAATCTTCGTACAGTCCTCTTTCACAACTCCATACATTTTCAGTAACCTTGAAATAGTAAAACGAAGTTGCTGTTTGACAGATACAGTACCCTCCATGACTGTTGAAAGGCAAGGCCAGTTCAAAATGTTTGTTGTTGTTGTTGTTGTTGTTGTTGTTGTTGTTGCTGTAGATAGAAGACATTTGGGTTTGAGATCAAAGGACAAATTTGGGAGGAGAGTTTAAAACTTCAGCTTTTATTTTCTGGTATTTATATATAAATGTGTTAAATGACATAGCACATTTTGTATCAGACCACCCAATTTGTAGGCTGAAAAAAAAAATTCTGGATCATGTGACTGACAGGTGTTTCTGGTTACCCAGGTGTGTCCTGTTAGATTGATTATTTAAACAATACATAGCTCTGAACATCTACTCTTGGTTCTAGCCGTCATTTTTACCTGTGATAACGGCATTTTTTGTTAAAAAAAAAAAAAGGATAAGCCAACATTAAGATCAGAGAGCTGTCTATGGGAGAAAATCGATTTTGAAGCTGAGAGAAGAGGGAAAATCAATCAGAGGCATTGCACAAACATTGGGCATAGCCAATACAACAATTTGGAATGTTCTGAAAAAGAATGAAACCACCGATTTACTGAGCAACAGACACCGAATGGGTCAGCCAAGGAAAACAACAACAGCTGATGACAGAATCATTGTGACAGCTGTGAAGAAAAACCACAGTCAGTGACTGTCAACAACCTCCACGGGGCAGGGGTGAAGGTACCACAATCTACCATTCGAAGAAGACACTGAGAGCAGAAATATAGAGGTCATACCACAAGATACAAACCACTCATCAGAATTCGAAAGCCAGATTGTAATTCACAAAGAAATACAGAGATGAGCCACAAAAATTCTGGACCCAACATGAACCTATACCAAAGTGATGGAAAGGCCAAATTGTGGAGAAAGAAAAGCTCTGCTCATGATCCAAAACATGGACGCTCATCAGTGAAAATGGTGGAGGTAGTGTCATGACTTTGTCATGACATGGGTTTGCATGGCTGCTTCTGGAACAGGCTCACTAATCTTTATTGATGATGTAACTCATGATTGTAGCAGCGGAATGAATTCAGAAATTTACAGGAACATTTTGTCTGCCAACTTACAGAGAAATGCATCCAAATTAATCGGGAAGAACTTTATCATGCAGCAAGACAATGATCCAAAATACACTGCCAACTCAACAAAGGACTATCACGGGGAAAACGTGAAAGGTTTTAGACTGGCCAAGTCAATCACCAGACCTTAACCCAGTTGATGCATTTCTGAACCAACTGAAGGGAGAATCCCCCCAAAGCAAACAGCAACTGAAAGAAGCTGCATTGAAAGCATGAAAATGCATCACAGAAGAATAAACCAACAGTTTGGTGATGTCAGTAGGTTGCAGGCTTGATGCAATTATAGCAAGCAAGGGATATGCAACCAAATATTAAGTGTTTTTTATTTGTATTTTACTTCAAGACTTATCTGTTGCTATACTTTTGCTTGCCTAAAAATTGAGTGGTCTGATACAAAAGAGTCTATGTTTTATGTTGTTTAACACATCTTGATGTAAATACCAGGAAATAAAAGCTGAAATCCTAAACTCTCGTTTCATATCCATCTCAAACCCAAACACCTTTGCTGTATAGCACAAACAAATGAATTGGCCTTGCCATTACAAAAGTTTTGAAGGGCACTGTTTAAGCCAATGTTCTATTGATTTGCTCACATCCATAGATGCTTAATGCCCCATTAAGCGCCACAGAGGTATCACTGCACCTAGTTGTCAAAAATGGCAACTGGTATCTGAAGTCTGTGTAAAATCACGCTTATTTATAGGCCTGCCCTGCTCACGTGATGCACCGTTTATAGTCACGTGACGTGTGAAATGCCACATCTGCATAAACAACGTCATCAGCTTCTCTTTGTCTTATCTGTATGCTGGTGTGCTCCAAAACAATGACAAAAATTGGATTTACCAATTTTGATGACATCATTCTGCACTTCGGTTTCTTATCAGATTTTCTGTCCAATCAAATGCTCTCTAGAATCTGAAGTGTCCCGCCCCCAGCATTATCAAAATCACCTTGCTGAAGTTGCTGTTGTTGAGCGAAAGAAATCATATCCGCAAGCATGGGTCGTAAATGTGTCTTTTGTAAATGTGGCTGTTTGAATGTGTGCGTTTTATTCAGTTTTCTGACTGTAAGTTGGTTAAAGAGGAAATGCTTGAATTCATTCACTTTGAAAAAGGATGTATGAGCTAAGATAAACGCTATTGGTTATTTGAAAAGGGGAGGAGCCACTCAATATTTCCTATTTCAGTGGAAATTACGTCAAAAACATCGAAGAACATTGGACGTTTCAAGGAACTTCACAGGGAGTTTAAAAAGAAGTCTGACTTTACACAGAGATGATGCAAGTTAGCTAAAAGACAGCCTGGAGAACACAAATCAGATCAGATATGAAAATGCACCAATCAGATAACACCCTAGATAAAACTGTAGTGTAGATAAAAAGTCATTCTATCACTGCTTTAGCGGTCAGGATGCGATGCAGACGCAGAGCAGCCTGAGCTGAGACAGCCTAAAAGCAAACTAGCCAACTAGCTAGCTTCTTAAAGGCTGTTTCACATTGTAGTCACTAAATGTGAGACACACTGATGTGAACATTAATGTTTTTCTCTCTTATAACACTTTTCTAATACTGAAGAGATGACGAGACAGGGTGCAGATAACATCAATCACAGTTGAGAATATTGTGCTGCATCGTAAACTGCTCACTACAGTACTAAATAGTATGCTGGTACGCCAATAGTGTCATTACCATTTAAGCATACTGCTTAGGGTTTGGTGTGCAGTTACCTAGAATAGTAACACAGTGAGTGTGTACTGACTGGCAATTTACAATTATTACATTAATGTACACAGCAGAGAAGAGAAAAGAACAACATTCATCATGAAAATGTTCTTCCTTGAGTAGCTTGCAAGAGCATTTTTCTTCCATGGTGTGCAAGATTATGATAAGTAAGAATTACTTGGTTGTTCTAGTCTCAGTTTATTGTATCACTGATTTTAATCAGTGGTATAACATCTAATGCCATATTTTTAAGAATACAATCACAACTGATTAGAGAGTATTTTGGATTTTGATGACCTACAACTCGGTAGCGGTGCTCTCCTGAAAATCACACCTTTTGGTGGGAGATAGATGGTTTACTGTAATTCCTCATGGTTGGTCTAAAAGACATTTCTAGAGTGTACATGTGCTGTGCAAAGTTGTGTATCACTTTACAGTGGTCTATGGATGATTCCATTCATGGCATCTTCTAGAAAATGGAACAGAATGAGATTATTATATAAACTTATATATAATAACTTTATATATATA
>JANDJT010000141.1:13361055-13376322 GCA_024331685.1 Stegophilus panzeri | reverse complement strand
GTGTGTGTGTGTGTGTGTGTGTGTATTGGGTTCTTTTCAGTCTTATATAATTGGACAAACAGTTGTGTAAAGTTTTATTCTGAAGTTCATATTTGTAACACTCAGTTTGTAGATTTTATTTTAAATAAACAAAAAAATGGTACTGAATCCCCCCTGCCCCCATCCGATTAATAGAAAAATAATCGTCCGACTAATCGATTATGAAAATAATCGCTAGTTACAGCCCTACTTCATTCATCCATTCAGCTTCAGTAATCGCATAATTCTAGTCATGTTCAAAGTGGACTTGGAGCCTATCCTGGGACCACTGGGCATAAGACAGGAGTACATCAGGGTATTATTATCTTTTTTTATTATTATCTACAAATATTCTTGTGATTTTCTGGTAAAAACACAGGGACCAAAAAATCTACAGGGACCATTTGCATTGGTCTCCCTGTATGTCCTCCCACATTTCCTTTCAAAAGTGTTTCCACTCATGCTTTTTCTCTCCTTTTTGGTCCCTGATGAAAGCAAAGTTATGAAAAAAAAGTGATGGCACTTACAATTATAGCTCATGATTCCCTTGGGAGTGAAACCAGCTCTGTGCACTGTTGAGAACAGTTGATTATACCTCTGAAAGCACTAATTACCTAAGTGCCCGTGTCTGTGTGTGTTTGTTTGAGGGAGAGGGAGAATATGTATGTGTGTGTTTGTGAGTATGTGTGCATTGGTGAATGTGTCCCAGCAAGAATTTCAGTTTTTAGGGCTCGCATAGTTTCCTCAAATTGCACAGAAGCATCCAGTAACTGTGCTTTACTGTAGTCAATAGAATAGTCAGTGGATTCAGAGCCTATTCTTGTAACTCTAGGCATGAGACAGGAATGCACCTGGGATGGGATGCCAGTCACACTAACACACATTCACACATTCACTCATTCACACAATATACATAACACTTTTTCTTGGGAAGTGGGAGGAAAACTGAGAATACAGTGAAAAGAGACAGACACACAAGCTCAGCGAGGATTGAATCAGCAACCCTGGAGCTGGGGATACCCACTGCACCACTGTTCCATAATGCACAAACCTATATACGACTAACTGTCGTAAGATTTGTAATCACTATTCCTAACATATCATTACCATTAACCTAATATATATTTAGACTGATGGGCAATTCAGAACAATACTGGCGCATATAAGGATGTTCACTTGACAAATCTAAAATCTATATTTATTTTATGCGGGTGCACTGCGTCAAGGAAGCAGTTCTCAGTGTAAACACAGCCTTGGGAGAGGCTAGAGGTACAAAAGGGGATTTCAAAATCCAGTAACAAGCTTTACACTTTGTCAATACTTTCTCATCAAGGACATTGAAATAATGAGATTAGTAGGAAGCAATAAAATATCAACATCATGCATGCATAATTACTGCTGATTCTCTCGTTGGAAAGAAGCAGAATGCTGAAGGTGACTTTCTGGAGTGGCTGTGCAATAGATTGGCTCGCCATCCCTTTAGTGGAGATAGCATAATTGTGGCTCTGTTTTTAGCGATGTGATTCACTGGTAAAGATCCCCTGCCTTGATGCTTATCATTAGCAGCAAGGATGGAGCTTTGATTGAAACAACCAACTTCCAGAGACAGATGCTTGAAATATTCTTTTAATCTACTGTTCTGCAAGGCATCTACAGTACTGTTTACATTTACAGTATATTTAATGAACTGCTTCATTATTCATTCATCTTCCTCAATTGCTTTATCCTTGATAGGATCACAGTGTATCCAGAGTCTATCCACAGGAACACAGTGTGTGAGGTGGGATCCCAAGGTTTATCCCAAGGCACCATGCACATATCATAGCCTACTTCAGATAGATCAATAAACCATCTGTGTGGGTGTGTTTTATTCAAGATAAAAAGTTCATAAAGCTCATAAATAGATCAAATTACCGGCTCCTTATTGCATTATTCTGCTCATCAGTTCAGCAAGTAAGCTCCCTGTCCAATATATCTGGTGTTGTCTACTGTTGCATATCCTCTGGCTGTTTTTTTTGTGTCTCTGTGTGTGTGTCAGTGGTCATCCATCCACCACAAACCATCTGATGGAAGAAAACTCATGTTTGACCTCATTGCTGCACTCCATGTTAAACTATGGGTCAGTAGAATGACCCTCAGACCAGTTCACCCGTGACCATTGAGCTTCATCAGTGCTGTCTAGTGAATCCAAAGTGGTGTAGTTTTCAGTGGTGAAGTTTCTTATTCACCGTTATACCACAGCACTGTTCAATTCTCTTAATTTTCCAGATCAACACAGCTATAACAGTAATGCCAGCTGTAATTTAAATCACAGGTTTATATTAATGTGCTCGCTCTAATATATTATCGTTTCTATAGTAGCAGCTTATTCACAGGGGCTTGTATGGTGGATGCTCTACGTAATCTAAGAGGAATAATAAATATTAAAATATATATATATATAATTATTGATTTGGTGAAGCTTTCTGTAAGGAGCCAGTTAACATTTATGGAAGGTGTCTCCGGTGTCAGTGCTTTGTAGAAGTAAGTTTTCCGACATAAGAAAGTCTTCGGGACAGAGGGCTTTGCTCTTATCAAGTTCCTCTCTAATATGATGAGCTGTATTTGTCTTACAGTATTAACTTCAAGGAAGAGAGAAAAACAGAGGTGTAGAGGGAATTACTGTGTATAGCTGCTATGGCATAAGAGGTAATAGGAACTGATTTCTCTTACAGAAGTTCCACAACATTAAACAGTCGAAAAGACTGATGTTTGATTCAATCATTTAATTATTTTTTTTTTTTATAAAAAATTGTGGTCATTTATAAATTGTATGAGAATTGTATGAGAAGAATTAAACACTTTGGAGCATGCTGTAATTGGAAACTAATAATCTTTGGGGTATTAACGGCACTACACCACCCTGGTGCTGATTATTTCCCTTTTGCTCCTTATTTATTTACTGTTGTCTGATACTGTAGCTTATCACCCTCATTACCGGAATGACTGATTGGTTTAATTGAGTGATCCATTCACGCAGTTGTTTATCTGATACATATGATGTCATTATGGATGTTCATTTTGTTTTGACAATGGAGAAACACGATTTCACTTACATTGGGAAGAGGTTTGATAATATAATTTACAGTAGTAAAACTTGCTCATTTTAATATTTGTAAATGTCTTCAGTAGGGGCTTTAATGTCGACAGTATTATACAATACCTCTACCAGTAGAAACATGTTTATAACAGAAGTGTGTGCTGGCACTTAATTTAATCACTGCACTACACTTGGGAGCATTTTATTTAGATAGTTCACTGTAGACTCTCTACAAACCATTAGACTGTCATCAATCTGCCTGTCGGCTAATGGTAAACAATGTCAACAGTTTATGGCTTAGTAGATGTTTAGTAGAAAATCTATCCAAACTCTACAGTCTATCAACTTTTTTTTTCATTTACTCTATTTGGATGGTCCACTTTATGGCTGTTAATGTTTAGGACATAATCACTATACTATCCAACAAGTCTATAGCTCTTGATGATCTAGCTCTTTGTGGCTGTTGATGTTTGGTGGCTCACCTATAGACTCTCAACTTCAAATTCAGTTCCTGTGGAGTCTTTTGTTGTTGAAATATATACATTATTTGACATGTTGTTGATAGTAAGTTGATAGGGTGGTTCATGACTGTCTGAGAGTGTCTAAAGTAGACCATTATGTGGACTGTTATCTGTTACAGTACTGTAATATCTTAATGTTATAAAAAATACCACATAACCCAGTATATTTTCTTATTTGGCTGATGCAGACTACAACTGAGCTGAAGGTTAAGGGTCTTGCACAAACATGACATCTTGGCAGTGCTGGGATTTGAAGACACAACCTTCTGATCTGTGCCGCAAAGCCTTATCCACAAGTCACCACCAGACCACCACAACTAGCTTGCATTGATTAAACTGCTTCTGCCACTGAAGTAACTCCACTGAAAGAAATAATGGAAGCTAGTTGAGCTACTTGTGGTGGTTCAATGGTTAAGGATTTGTGTCACAGATAAGAAGGTCGTGTGTTCAAATCCCAGTTGGGTCCCTTCAGCTCAGTTGTATCCTGCAACAACCAGTGAGCAAATGTACTGGTTATGTGTACAGTTCTTTATGTAAATATGTTTTACAGTAATTTTCACAGTACTTTATTGGCTGGTTTCAGTGCCTCATTTCTTTGTCATTGGAATAGCTTCAATGATATGCCATATGGAAAGAGTCCTCATATTCATGCACATGCAATACATATAAAAGCCATAACCTGATGGCACAAACCTGATGAGATACTGTATTTATTATCCGAGTCTTCACAAATTTTAATGACCAGTCATTAGACATACTTCCATTTTCAAAGAGGTCCAGGGTGTTAGATGATGTTCTTGATGATAATGGAGCATAATGTGTTTAGAGATAATTCTTTGAAGTATGACATTTCATCTTAGTGATACAAATGAATCAAAGCTTTACCTCCTCTATGATAAAAAAAAAAAACAGACCTTCAGATGTTTTGATAATTTATTAATGCTTTTCTTTGCAGGCCAGGAGATGTCTGGGAATATTAGCTGCTTTGTTTAATTACACTGGTGTAGGATGGCTCATGCTCCTGTTGGTTAGGGCTAGGCTCATAATTAAGTTGGCTAATTAACAGATTTTGTGGTGGGATTGGGATTTTCGGAGCTTTGAGAATGTTGAGGGGTTAAAGCTTTGATGGACTTGTCTGTTGCCATTCTCCACGGTTTAGGAGAGTTTCAAGGAGTCTGACTAAGTCCCTCCTAATCTGCTTTACCTCAAATACCCAGCCGTGTTTGTAGCACTTGGACCAAAAACGACACCATATTCTGTGCATATCTGAAACACGAGGACCATGATGACTAAGGGATAATACTGGAAAGGCGAGGATGAGAAAAGGCACAATAAGGCAGATGGATACAGAAGTAAGACCCTTGGGCTCAAAACATCTAAACTAAACATGTTCCACCGAGCATAAAGAACTCCCCGCTGCGTATGCTTAACACGGTTGCCGATTAAGTGCACGGAAAGATGGCTGTGAATTAGTAAGAACTTGTTGAAAGGTACCTCCTGCAGAGCTGCTTGATGTGTATCAAGGAGTGTGAGGAGCATTAAAACTGATCCTTCTTCCATCCTCAGGCCCTCACAGAGACTCAGAAGCACCCCACACTGTGGAAAACACTGAAGGGTCCCAGTTTTAATTGACTGTGTGATTGTACTTTTACATGGATTACAATGGTGATGAGATGTAGGCAGTTTCTGCTCGCCATTCTGTTTTATTATTATTTTTCTTTTCTTTTCTTTGTGAAACCCAGCCACTTTTGCAGCCTAAAGTCTGTGGCAAATTTGCTGAGCCAAGTCATTTCTCCATTTAGGAATTATTTTCCAATGATGACTTGGCAATAATGACCAGACAGAGAAACTGCACCCTCAAATACAGTATTAGATTATGTCCCCATTTAGCTTTCCTCCATGTATCTTTAGAGCTACATACATTTTGCCCCAAGGCACTTATAGTACAATTATGTCATGTCAGAATTACGGTAATTACAGTAATTGTAAAAAGATAGTAAAAGTAATTACTAATGGAATTGTAGAATTTGCTTAAAGCTTAAAATTCCGTAAGATTGTTACGACCACTAATGACCTATAAAATGACAGCAGCTTCTACAGTTACAATAGTTAGGAATAATGACCGAATTTAACTCTGGTGTTGAAAATAAGTGTGTTTTGTCTATTATTGTTGTTTCTAGTATGTATCCCAGAATATGTAGTAGTCTGACAGTGTATGCAGTTCCAGGCAAACAGCATCTTCTAATTACCTGTTATTTCTTTGTTACTTAGGTTATATATTATAAATATTCCATATAGACATCAATCGTTTTGTCAGATATGTTTTTGAAAGAAAATACTAATATTTGGGGGGAAAAAACCCCAGTTGTTACTGATGTATGAAATATTGTCTCTCCAGTTGATTATGTAGAAAATGTGAATTATTTGTGTATTGTATATTTCATACAATGTATACGCTTATGCTTATATTTTATGAAGCGTGGCAGTAATTCTTTGCTCCAGTAGGTCAGAGCTGGAGTTGTATGCTTGTGTGCCTTTGAGTTACCATCAAAATGCTTTGTTTTGACATGAACCGTTGCTGGACCGGATCCCCCAGGCAGACCAGTGATGAATTGAACAGCCAGGGAGCAGATGATTTGGCTTAGGCTAGCAGGCCCTGTTATATTTCTGCCCTCTTTGCTGTGGTGATCATGAGGAGAAGGGACACACACATACGATCACTATGTCTGTGCTTTTACATCATTACAAGAAACTGTATAGGTTTGTGTAAAATCTTTGCAAATGGTGCCACCTTGGCCATTAGACCCCACTGTATGCCATCATAGTGATTTTCAAGTCTGAGCTGAAAGGTACACCTGCTAGAAAAGATCAATTGGAATGGGTTCATACCTATAGGGGTTTCAGAGCATGAAAATACGTTTGTATGTGCACATTTGTTGAGGTTGTCAGAGCTGGCATTTCAAAAATCATCCTCAGAGAGCGTATAGAGCCAGTGTTGTTCACTTTACCGGACGCTGAACTGCTCTCCTGGGCATCTTTCTGAGAGTCGAGCCGATATTTCTCTCATCTCATTTCCCTTCTAAGAAAATTTGTATCTCTGAACATGCTAAAATACTGTAGGTTTCACTAGCACAGAACTGATCCTGTACAGATACTATTTTATTAAATTTGTATTGCTCACCCTTAGGAGAACATTTCAAAGATGCACTTCAGTGTCTTTAGGTTATGTTTTCTTGATTTTAAAGCATGAATCCTATATAGTGATAACTTTATAGTGTAACTGTAGGCCAGTTGTGGTTATACTGCATATAACATATATTCTATATTTTGGTATTGTCATTTATTACGTATATTATGCAGTGATGGCTGATCATAATATTGAAAGGGAAGGCTAAAACAAATTCTGCTACAGTAAATCACCATTGCTATTATGAAACTATTCGTACTTTCGAATGTATATTTTCCACTCTTCCGATTAGCAAGCATGTTAAACAGAAAAGCTGTCCTTACCATTATCCAGTGCTCTCTTTCCTACAAAAGAACACAAAACTTAAACTTCTGCTATTTCTCCCTTTGTGTGATTTGTACTTCGAATTGACAGTGTGTGCTTGGTTTATTTACTTCTAGTATCTCCTCCAAAGGCATAAAAAAAACACAAATAGCACGCTGATGATGTTATTGATGTGACAGCAAAGAAGCCTTCAATAAATTGAACGCTAAACTATAGACTATGTGAATCTATGGACTGGGCTACAAAGAAATCAGCCCCATCCATTACTTCATACAGTGTGTGGGTTTTTTTTTTTCTTACTGCTGCTTTGGTGCTGTTGCTTTTCACTAAAGTTAAAAAGAAAAAAAAAAAGATTGAAAAAAACTCCCAGCTGCAGAATTGTTAACAGCAAATGAGATGGATGTGACTCCAAGCCTTATCCACTGAGTCACCACAACACCACCACATCTAACTTGCACTGATTCATCTACTTCTATCACTGTATTAACTCCTCTAAAAGATTGCATTGAATCAATGCAAGTTAGTTGAGCTAGTTGTGGTGCCTCAATGGTTAAGTGGTGTTTTGTTTTTTTGTTTTTTTATACAGCACTTTGTCAACCCAGGTTGACAGTAAATTTAAAAGTATATTTATAGCCTACTTACGCCTGCCAGCACTGGTTCCATGTATAAAAGCCGGGAAACTGTAGCACTTTCATGCATGTGAATCTTTTAAATTGATAATTCACAACTCATCCTCAGGTATGAATAATTTAAAACATGCATTACTTGAAACATGATTTTAACTTTTCTAGAGTCATACCTTTTCACGAATGTTTCTAAAAATGTTACCAAACATATAATTACAGTCTTGTTGATTTTATAAAAATTTGTTTTTTATAGAATACTTTACATATAGTATCTAATATTTTATTTTATATTAATATTTATTCTATATTAATATTTTGAGGGGCACATTGACTTAGTGGTTTGCACATTTTCCTTGTACCACTGGGGTCGGGGTTCGAATCCCGCCTCTGCCTTGTGTCGCAGAGTTTGCATGTTCTCCCTTTGCTTTGGGGGTTTTCTCCGGGTACTCTGGTTTCCTCTCCCAGTCCAAAGACATGAGTTGTAGACTGATTATTGGCATTTCCAAATTGTCAGTAGTGTGTAAATGTGTGTGTGATAAGTGCCCTGCAGCGGGTTGGCACCCCGTCCAGGGTGTCTCCTGCTTGTGCCCCGAGTTCCCTGGGATAGGCTCCAGGTTCCCCCGTGACCCTGTGTAGGATAAGTGCTATGGAAAATGGATGGATGGATGGATCGAATATATTTTATATATAATATATTATATGTTTTTGTTTTTCTTTTTTTTTTACTCTCTGCCATGTGATAAGCGATATGTTGGTTTCCTGAAGGCAATCATTCAAACATGTCACTTTCTTCAAAAGTAGTCTATCAAAGCGAGCTATAAACTGTAAATGAATGTCAAAACATATAACATATATCCTACATAATGTGGCTAGTTCACCAGTAATGTGTTTTGCTTCCTAAGGATTATCTTGATGATGCACTGCAGGCAGCTCTCACTGTGATATTGGAATATATTACATTTAGTTTATGAAAAATGTGTCATAATAATCAAAATAATGAAATATTTTTATTATTATTATTATTTCAAGAAACTTCAAGAAACAAGATTTGTGACTCTTCGTCTTTGTTTTGGAAGAAGTGTCAGCTTGTGGGTCATTGAACCAGCAAGACATGGAAGCACTGAACCAAAACAAAACAAAGATTCATTGCATCCAATTAGCCTCCATTTATCAAACCACAGGCATGAAAAGGACACAGCAGATCCACTTCCTCCTTATAAGTTTGTTTAGTTTGTTTAGAACCTTTGACCAAGATCCAAGTTCTTCAATTTTAAGGACTTAATTTACTTCGTGCAGCTGTCATTTATTTGAAGCATGTAGTGTCACTGTTGGTATTTACTTTGTTTGTTTCAGCTAGAAATACAACAAGAAGAAGGATTCCCACTCTTTTACACTGGGGAGAGCTTTAATTATGCATTTGCTTAGAACAAAAATTGTTAAACAGGACAGTCCTAATTTGGTTACTATTAACATTTCCAAATATCTTTACCAAGGCTTTTATTTCTAGCCAAACCAAAAGCATAAATACCTCTACAGATAGTCACAAGTTTACAACAAGAATAAGTAAAAAATTATATTGAACATTGTTTAATGCATTATACATGCAATAGATAAATTTGTTATATAGAATAAATCTAGGTTGTGGAATTGAGTTATCTTTTTTATGTTTCATGGATATTTTATTTTTAGTGTGTTCTGGCATTCAGTTTGAAACTATACTTTTAATACTACTGACATCACAGTGCTGTTGACATCCCACATCTGAAAGCATGGTTCAGACGATTCAAATGACCGGCTTATATTAATGCACTTGTTCTAATGTAATAATAAAAAGATTAAAAATAGTGTTATTTAACAAAGGACAATGTACACTCACTGAGTACTTTATTAGGAACACTATAGTAATACTGGGTAATGCCTCCCTTTGCTCTCAAAACTGCCTCAGTTCTACATGGATTCCACAAGATGTTGAAAACATTTGTTTGAGGTTCTGGTCCATATTGACATGATCGCATCACGCAGTTCCTGCAGATTTTTCAGGCTGTTTCATGCTGTGAATCTCCAATTCTACAACATCCCTAAGGGGTTATATTTGATTCTGATCCAGTGACTGGGAAGGCTACTCAAGAACATTGAACTCATTGTCATGTTCATGAAACCAGTTTAAGATGACTTTTGGTTTGTGGCTGGAAGAAGCCATTAGAAGATAATGATAATGAGTCTTTAATGGTCACCTATACATATGCACAGTGAAATTCTTTTCTTCACATACCCTAACATGTCACAACACCCTAACATTTCTTCACATACCCTAACAAGTGGGGGTCAGAGCGTAGGGTCAGCCATGATAAAGCGCCCTTGGTGCAGAGAGGGTTAAGGTCCTCAAGGGCCCCAACAGTGGCAGCTTGGCAGTGCTGGGGCTTGAACCCCGACCTTCCGATCAGTAACCCAGAGCCTTAACCACCAGCCACCCTCCAGATGGCTAAATTGTGGCCATAAAGGAATGCATGGTCAGCAACAATACTCAAATAGGCTGTTGCATTCAAGCAATGATTGACTGGTATTAACAGGCCCAAAGTGTGGAGTGTTGACACAAAACAGGCTGGGTCCATGGATTGATGCTGTTGGCACTAAATTCTGACCCTACCATCTGTGTGCTTCAGCAGAAATCACGATTCATCAGACCACGCTACATTTTTCCAGTCTTCACCTGTCCAGTTTTGGTGAGTCTGTGCCCAGTGCAGCTTCAGGTTTATGTTCTTGGCTGACAGAAGAGGAACCTGACGTGGTCTTCTGTTGTCATAGCCCATCCACCTCAGGGTTCGACGTGTTGTGCATTCTGAGAATCTTTTCTGATCACCACAATTGTATAGAGTTATCTGAGTTACTGTAGCTTTTCTGTTAGCTCAAACCAGTCTGGCCATTCACCGTGGACCTCTCTTATCAACAAGGCGTTTCTGTCCACAGAACTGCCTCTTACATATTTTTATTTTTTGTGCCAACAATCATGCCATAGTCAAAATCACTGAGATCACATTTTGTCCCCATTCTGATAGTTGATGTGAACATTACCCAAAGCTTCTGGCCTGAATCTGCATGATTTTATACATTGTACTGCTGCTCATCAATTGGCTGATTAGATAATTGCTGAATGAGTAGGTGTACAGGTGTTCCTAATAAAGTGTTTAGTGAGTGTATAATCATCAAGATAGTAAAGAATTCTGTAAAGGTACCTTTATTTAACATTTCAGTGCTTTCTTAAATACAGAAAGTTTTCTGTTATGGGAGTATCTTCAGGACAGAGGGGTTTGTGGTTTCTTGGTAATGTGAAAAGCTATGTTTTTTTTTTTGTCTCATTATTTTCAATAGAGAGAAAATATAGAGGTTGGTGACTGTTTATAGCTTCTATAATAAAATATACAGGATATAAGTGATAACAGGAACTTGGCTTACAGACATTCCATGACGCGTCATGCATTTATGTTTTTTTCCTTACATGTTGTATGTGTCTCTTAGATAGTCTGACAATAGAATATATTCCACATTATACAAGTCCTTATTTAGCTTCAAATGGATAGACCACATATGCTAAACCCCCTAGCCTTATGCCAAAAGCTTCATACATTTTAATGCCAGTCGTTATATGTATATTATTTTCAGAGGCCGAGGGTGTTAGATAATAATGTTTTTGATGACAACAGAGCATAATGTGTTTAGAGTGAATTATTTTAAGTGTCATATTCCCTTTTTGTGATATAAAACCTCTAGAAAATAATAATAAAAAAGCAAGTGAAAACAAACCCTTAAACCCGTGTAATGCTCTCTTATTAATGCTGGCTCTTCTCCACCGGCCAAAGGCACCAATTCGATCCCTTTTGTTTTACTGCTTAAGGTGAATAATAATGTCTCTTTGAGACTTCTTTTCATTTAAATTTAAGAGGAGGTCAGAAGAATGGAAGTCTCAAAGGCAGGTTTATCTGTGCCATGAGCAGAAAAGTGAAATACAATATTTCAAACAGTCTTTTTTTGTGTGTACTTTATTTCACATTGAGTGTAAATTTTATTGTCTATCTAGTAACTTTTAGTAAAACATAGTCGAATTCATTGTATTGGTTTAAAATATTAATTTCAAGGTACTAAAGTCTCTTCTGATGAAGCTCTTCTGACTCTTGGTTGGCTGTGGTTGAACTGTTTTGAGCAGAACTGAAATATGACCTTTGACTTCACTGACAGTTCTGTTCTAAAAGCTTTATAACTGCCGCTGTCTTTTATGTATGTGTTGTAAAAATAGAGAGTAATTATTTACAGAACAACAATAAAAAAAGTTAGATTTATTTGCGAGTCTTTAGAAGAAGATTTCTCTGGAGGGTTAAAAGGCCAGTAAAGTCCAAACTGTCTCCTCTCTGTTTCCTGTTGTCTCCTTCATCTGATGTAAGACTAATTTAAAGTCTCAGCTTTTTTAGTAACTCTTAATTTGGTTGAGTGTCATCAATTTAGTGGTGAGGGCAGCATCTGCTCCTGCTTATCGGAATGACATCTGGAAAAATCAGTCCCAGAACTAACTGTAATACTTTAATCATCATGGTAATCTAGGGCCAAATGTTTGAGACCTTTATTTAGTGATGTCTTAGTGGGGCTTGCAAAGGCATGACACTTTTATAAAGACAAAAATGGTGAATTTCTCATGCAAAATGAAATGTTTTGCAAATATAATGTGATGTTCTTTATTTAAATTTCGAATTGAAATTTGGGTTCCAAATTTTGGGTTCAATCCTGTTTGTTGGACTGCACATAGATGTAGAAGTAAAAGATCCTTACAGAACCCTAATGTCTGTCAGCCAGACATTATTGATTCGCTATTAGTTGTTTTTGGTGAAGACTCTTATCTTGTAGAGATTGTACTTGTATCTTGCTGTATACAAACGTGTACATTAACACAATCTAATATGCTGTACTTGCTCCCTCACGACAAATCAATATCTATAAAGATAACATTACGTTCACCAGACAGTTTCTGCTGTTGTTCATTGTTTTCCCATTTAGCTATTCGGTGATTGAAATAGACCATAGTGCTGCATGGTATCATGTTATGTTTAATTACTGTATGCTATTCCTTCTACTGGAAGAAACAACTGCTGTCAGAGAACTGTAAAGATGGACAGAGTAAATTGGTAAAGCACATGTACAGTTTTTTTGGCGTTTTTTTTCACGCTAGACTGATTAATTATAATCATTCCTAGCAGTCATTCTGTCTAAAAATTGGCTTTAAAATAAAATGGTTAAAAGTGAGGTGTTGTAGAGACATCATGCCTCTGTAGTTTCTGAGTAGTTTGTCTCATTTGTCTCACCTGTAATGGCCCACTTTACTCGGATGTGTAGTATCTATCCATGCTGAGGCTGGGGTGGTGGACAGGAAGACTGGTGGGTCCCTAGGGATTAGCTGTTCCATTTCCTCCAGTGCTGGGTGACAGGTGTGTGACAGGTCTGTGTGTGCCTGTAGCATCTCAATCAGTCCTGCATTTTTTTAAAAGTTCACTGTCTCAGCCAAGACATCTGGTAGAACAGTTCACAATTGTGAAACTGGAGCAAGTTTCCTTTTTGTATTTTCACTGCTAATTTATTACAATAATCACTCACTGAAAAAAAAATATATATACACCTTAACATGAAAATACATTAGTCAAATTTATAAAATATTTCCTATTATTAAATTGCAATAAACCACATATAAGGTTATTAACCTGCTATTTATTATCATTTATTTCTAAAGCAAAATAGATTGCCAGTAGATTAAGAAATGTTAAAGCTTGATTAAGCATGTTCATGGCAGCATCATGCTCTAGATTGCTTTTCAACTTGAAAGCTTATAGCCATCACAGTCAAAATGGATGGAGCTATATATAAGTAAATTGTTGAGGAGAACCTGTTCCAGTCAGCCAGACATCTGCATTTATGGTAAAAATATACTGTATGTTCCAACAGGAAATTGAGCCAAAGCACAGGGCAAAAACTACAAAGGAATGGCTTGGACAAAAAAAGGTTTGGATTAATCAATTGAATCCAATCAAAAATCTGTGGCATGACCTGAAAATTGCTGTCCATTAACACTCTCCATCAAATTTGACAGAATGGGAGAAAATTTGCATTGAGGAATAGGAAGAACTTGCCAAAAATCAAATTGTGCAAAGCTCATAGAGAGACATCTGAGTCAAATCTGTAATTGCTGCAAAAGGACTATTTACACTGAGGAGGTGAATACTTATCACTTATGCTTGAGTTTGTTTGATTTTTTTTCTTAAAAATAATTCTGTGGACATAACAGCTTCAAAAAGAGCAGGGAAAAAATCGCATTCTTGTATGTATAAATTTGATGGTGCAATACAGCAAAAAAAGGAGGGTGAATACTTTCTGCAGGCATGTATCTATTTAGAGCACCCTATCTGTTCAATCCATATAATTTATTTATATTCAGTTACATCCCTTATGTGTACAGATTACTTGAACTAGTTTGACATGTTTGTCAGGTTCAGATCATTGTGCTCATGGAAACTTGGTAGTTAAAATAAGAAAGCGCCCATTCCCACATTACTCATGTTTGAGTAACTGGCTATGTTCCATTCATATTTCAGCATAATCTATGGCTCAGATGTTCCACACTGTAGCACCCTCGATCCAAAATCCAGCACAATAAGTGTTGTGTGTTTCTCATAGCATCTCATGTGTGGGCACCAGGACACAGGAAGGCATTCATTATTTTTGGAACAGGAGCAGCCATACAAAGGCCAGTTTGACCTGAGATTTGACATGCTTTAGCTGATGCTAAGGTGCCTTAAACAGCATGATATGAGTGATTTGTTAGCTGTTGCTGAGGTTGTGTTGGCTGTGTGCTGCTATGCTCTAAAATAATGAGGAATTGTGACTTTTATTTTTCATCTTATGTTTTTTTTTGGGCTGTTATTCAGGTTCAAATGAATGCTGAGCTGGCGGCTTTCAAATGCTGCTGCTCTTTGGTTAGGCCCAGCAGCAAAGGATGCATGGAAATGCGAAATTGATTTACAAATGACTGACATAAATGGTTCCCAAAGGAATCCATCATCACACCACTGTTAGTGGCTCTAAACCTTCGATGCTAATTTTAGTTTACAATAAGTAGAAATCATGCTCAAGCAAGTTCCTGTTCATTACCTAAAAGCAACGATTTCATGGATTTCAGCATCTGTTGTCCTTTTTGAATCACATATAATTTGTTTTATATCTTTGCGCTTTGGTCACAGAAGTTGTTGTTTCGACCTTTTATATTACTATTTATTACTATATTAGAGAAGTGACACAGTCTAAATATTTTCATTGACGTGAATCATAACATGCGTAAGTAAAGAATAAAACATGGCAGGACATGCAGTTATAGGTAAATAATCAAAAACAGGGTGGTGTTATTATTTTCTAATAAGTCCAGTAAGTCCTGAAGTGTTTTATTCCTCTTAAAACACTTCTTAAGCAAACAATTATATA
>JANDJT010000141.1:13283548-13296840 GCA_024331685.1 Stegophilus panzeri | reverse complement strand
TATTTTCTTATAGCCACTTCCCATTTTGTGAAGCTCAACAACCTTTTGCCGCACATCACAGCTACATTCCTTGGTCTGTGTGTTACCTCATATCTATACCCCTATGAAACAGGAAGTCATGGTTGAGCAATTTAAAATATAATTTTTTAAAAATATCAATGGGAATATACTTCAAATATATATTTTTTCATATGAATTCATAGGGGTGCCCATAATTGTTGCACACCTATATTTAACAAAGATTTTATTTTGATAAACCTGTGTTTTCAATTGTTTGATATTCATGATAGCAGAATATTTTTTGTGAATGTTTTGATCAAAATATCAAAAGGTTAAACAATAAAGGCATTTTTTTCACAGCCTTCTTTGCTCATATTTACCAAGGGTGCCAATATTAGTGGAGGGTACTGTATGTTGTCATTCAGTTTAAGGGACCCACATTGAAGTTTACTACAAGAAACATTCCAGGGTTGTGTTTACTGTGTAATAACAGTTTCAGATTGTACAGAAGATAATTTTTTAAATAGTATGATGACTGTTAACCCAGCAGATATGAACCATGTGGTCATACACAATGCATGTTAAAGGCTTTAACTTGAATGTTTGTCCCTTTGACGTCCTTTGAGTTCCTCATATATTTGTCATTTACAGGTTACATTAAAAATGTGATGACATTTGTTGTGTGGCAACAAATGTCAGTTTAAATTATTTGTTAAATGCACAAATTATATGTATAGTATAATTTCATTACATGCATCATTTCTGAAAGAGAAAGCATTTCTGAAAATATGAATGTTTTCATATTATTATTATTATTATTATTATTATTATTATTATTATTATTATGCTTGACATTTCTAACAGGACTTCTGTGTAACCTCTGAGATGATGGGGATTATCCACTGGCTCACTTAGAACAGAAAGTCTTGCTATACAACTGTATGTATTTGTGTTATTGTGTTTAAGAGTGAGACAGAAAGTGATACAGACAGACAGAGTGAGACAGAATTGTCCCTTTTTTGTTTTTTAAATCAGTAGAACAACTTTGACAGATCACTTATGGCCCTAAAGACCATTAGACAGCGGAGGCAGTGCCTGATCCATAAGATGATGTGGGCATACAATTTGAAAACTCTCCATCAATTTCAAGGTTGACAGATGAACAGAAGTCCTGTCCTGCTGCTTCTTTATTAATCTTCTCTCTTCTTTCCCTTTCATTTCAGCACACTTTTGCTTTGATTTCCATTTGCAAAGCTCATCAGGAAGTTTACTACTGTTTTTGTTATTATTATTTATTTCTTTTTTTGCATTTCATAAGCTTGATGATTCTTTCTTTCCTTAATACTGACAAATTAATTTGTGACCTGATTTTTATGTTTTTTGTTTGTTTTGTTTTGTTTTGTTTTTCCTCTTGAACTAGTGAAAAGGTCCGTAGATTTTAAATCTAGAGGAGTAAAATTATTTCCTGGCAAAGACAACAACAACAAGTTTTCTATCTGTGAGTCCACCCTTTGTTACTCTTTTATGGTAAATTTGTGGTATGCTCTTTTTGCTGTTTTTGGCTTGCTTGTTTGTTTGTTTGTTTGTTTTTCCTTTTTCACTTTGTTTTGCATTTTTGTGTTGTGTTGTTGGTGTGGTTCATGCTTTCGTTTTGAATTCATTTTTTTCATTGCTTTGTTTGGGCATCGTAACTTGCTAATGTTGTTTGCATGAACAGTATCTCTTGCCATCTTCAAACCAGCAGCTTGTGTTTGTGTTAATAGTAGAATGCAGTAGCATTAGCACTGGCACTGTGCAGCCCTGAATCAAGTCACTAAAAAAGAACTTTTCAAACGCTAGGGATTTCTTATAATTCAAGCAGGTAAGTGCAAAACTGGGGAGATTTGGGGAGATAAAGATAGTCGCAAGAAATTTTAACTAACATACATGGGAAGACCAGACAGGTTGTAGGTAACATAAAATACCTGGTTTAGTGTAAAAAGGTAGTAAGTAAAATATATTCACTCTACATTTCAATGTAATACCAAACATTCAAGCAGGAAGGTACTCTGGGAAAAAATACCTAATAGTTATTTGGTATTTGAGAAAATAGGTAAGTTCAAAAACTTGTGTCAATATAAGAGTGCAATGCAATGAATTTTTTTTCTGTATGTATCCAGTAAATTGCTGTGTTTAACATAGTTCGTGTAGATGACTATAATTAGGAAAGAGTAAAGAATGTTTATTTTATTTACAGTAATAATTGTAGATGTGGAAATAAAAAAGAATAAGAGAAGTGAGTTCATTCTAATGGCTTCAATGTTTTGAGGGGATAGATGAGGTCTTTTTCCTTCCTCACTTCATTATTCCCATAGCAACAGCCAGCAATACAAACACTTAATTAGAACTACATCTACGCTTATTACTGAAGTGCACTGCAGTTACTTCCTTGATTCTTCTTCAGATTTATACTTTTCAGCTGCTAACTTACTACAAGCAAGCAATTAAAATCTCACTGGACTACATCTTCATTCACATCCGCTACATTTATTTGGACCAAAACCAGACTCACTGACCACATCACCTTTATTCGGAGATGTTTGAAAGATAACATCTTTGCCAAGTAGTTCCAGTTCAACTTCAAAGTCAGCAAAGTCAACAGCCTGTATAACATCTCAGTGCAATCATCTCTCTTTAAGTGATTTTCAGAATGTGCAGAGCATTGATCACAATCAAATTTTTTAATTCTGTGTTGTGATTTAATTCAGTGTTTTAACACACACACACACACACACACACACACACACACACACACTCTTAATTGAGACATTTTTAAATTCATGGGAAATACTAAAAACAAATTCTAACTGCACATAAGGGGACTTATGAAGACAGCAAAGGCAAAAGAACTATTTGTTCAAACTCTAAAAAAGTCATCACCATACGCAACGATCTGGAACTAACTTCTACAGAGATCTCGGTATTATCCAAAGGCCTTAAATGTATGCCAACGAGAGCCTCTCCTAAATTTACTGCTGTTATTGACAGTAAAAAAAAATCTGTTATGGGTTTTAAGACCCATTGTAATTAGGTTATCCAAACTTCACGAGTTTCTGAAGTCAATGGAAACCTTGTTGAAGTCCACTAAATCATTTGAGACACCCAGACACAATCATTCAGCAGGAGAATTTCAAGCACTGGAATTTTTCATCAATTCCTGTGTAGGAGAAATTGGCAATATAATTTTTCAACAAATTCATCCAAAGTCTCCAATCGAAGGGAGAATGTAGCCTTGAAAGATCTCAACAAATGAAGTGACACTGTGATCAAGCTAACAGATGAAGGCGGTAAAGTCTGGAGAAAAGATCTTTACATCAAGGAAGCAGAGACAAATTTCTGATACCAGCTTCTATAGGGTGTCAAATGTCAGGAACCAATGGGAATATGTTAAGCAAATATGCAGATCCAAAAAATGATGAGCAGAGTCCTCAAAAACATGATACAGAGTCTGAGAAAATGCATCGAGCGTACAGGTGATCATTTAAAGCATATGTTCTAAATAATAAATACAAAATTAATTGTATGTGATTTTACGCTCATTGGTTCCTGACTTTTTGTACACTCTGTACTGTAGACGGATCAACAATAACATCACTCCCCAGCTACAGTCTTCCATCCATTCAACTGTTTCTGCTGCCATTTCTGCAGGACATCTAAAAAAAATAAAATAAAGCCTATATACAGTAATCTCTAATGAAGTCAGACTGAGAGCTCAAACTCTTTTTTCGATGCATGACTGGAGAATAATCCACACTATGACATAGTCTTTTTTTTTTATCAGATTATCAGACTTGTCTTAATACTAAACTGCTTCAGCCTTAATTCTAGATTTTACTCTCAAGTCAGAGGAGTCAGTATGGGCAATAAAATGGCACCTTCCTATATGAACCATTGAACAATTCACTGTACATGTACCCATACTGTTCCTGAAGTAAACTGATGGAATGTGTCATTGCTACCAATTTATGCAAGTGCTCCAGCTTTTCATTTGTTCCTTCTCCACATTTCACTCAATGCAAGCATGATCTTTTTGGGCATGTCTCCTCTTATACCACTATCGATGATCATCCGACACACTCATTTGTACTTACAATACAACTCTTTCCATCCCAAGCACTGTAAATTTTCCAATCCTTATTCCCAGCTACAGAGACTTGGATTTGCACTGAGATCAAAGATTTCTTCCTGAGAAAAAAAAAAGAGGAATGTGTGATTATTTTTATAACTTTTGGTTCCCTAAGAAAGTCATAGATGATGCCATGACCTGTGTTAGAACTATTGAGCGAACGGGTGCACTGACCTTTAAACAATCCACTGCTAAGACAGAGAGAATTCCTTTGGTGCTCACTTTATCATCCCACTAATAAAACAGCAATGGACACAACATTATTGACATCTCAGTTTCCAGTGCCAGTTGTTCCTGTGGGACCCAAAAAAGAGCTTGTCTACACTCTCAGAACTTTGGAACCCTGTGGAATAAATACCGTGTTTTGACAACAACTATTACTTAATCAACTATCATGAACATCAGATGGTTTCACCGCCTATAGCCTCAGAAGCTTTGCTTGCACAGCTGATGAATTTTGTTCTGTTTTTCTGTAAAGTTTGTGTACTATGCTGGATGATTCCTTCATACAGTACACGTAAGTATATTACCAGTCTAATCAATCTAATTTCAAAGGTTTGTAGTTATCAAGAGTAGATTGTATATTTGTGATTCTTTGAGGTAGTATTGACATAATGTCTTCTGAATCATTTTTCCCCTTTCGCCTGAATAACCAGACACATGATTTCCCAGTTTACTTTCCTGCTTTTATGTCATTATTTTAAATAAATATCCAGTTATGCTGTAATTCCCTCCAAATATCTAGAACCGGTCAGGCATTTTAGTAGCATTTAGTTAACCTGCTTTGCTAGCCACCACAGTTATTTCTCTTACATTTTTTCTCCTTAATAGCTAAAACCTGTCTGGCATTTTAGTGTACTTTAGTTCAGTGGTTCTCAAAGTCCTCATGGCCTCTCAGACAATTAAAATTATTCCTCAATCTCAGCTCATACGCCACAGGGACGTGTGCTGCATCTTAGGGACTCTGAGGACTGGTTTGCAAACCACTGCTTTAGTTTTAAATCTGTTTTGGTTCTTTTTTTTTTTACCCAAAATTATTACCCAGTACTGTTACACACACTTACATGAGTAATACCTGGAGCATAGAGGAGCATGCTAAATTTGACCAAAAATCTATAGTGAAAGTATTTTGGGCACCATTTTTTTTTTTTTACTGTTTGTATTACTGCTTTGAAAGGCGATCTATACAGTTGAGGTAAAGAGAAAAACCGGATGTTCTCTGATGACACATACAGATAATAATGTAATGACTTAAATTGACATTTAATATAATATTTCAAGTTATATACAAGAGTCTAAATTCTCCACAAACTCTAAAATAACATGGAATGACTCTACTGCCCTTCACTTTCTCAATGAAATAACATGTTTTGTGCAGTACAAGCTGAGACAAGCTTACTAATATGTGCAGGGTCAGACTGGGTCACTACACTTTGAACTGTGGATAGTTGTCTATTAGACTGACCTAAAATTGAACCCTCTTTCTCAGCCATGCTGCTAACAAGTCAAGTAGAGACAAGGACATTGAAACAGAAAAACTCACATAATATTACCTTCAATTCTTTGCACATTTGCACTTGGGATAGCAGTTGTACTTTATTGTATGGGTTGTGTGTTATTGCACTCTAAATCCACAGACAGTAATGGAAGGCATCGTCTTCAGTCAGAGATAAAAATGCTTTATTGTGCTCAGTTAGTGTGATATCATACAGGTAACTAAAGTTACGTGATTACTTTATACTGACCAATAATCCATCACAGACTTTTTTATGGCCACAAGCACAGTTCAGCAGAGCTTTACTGAAAAGTTTTATTTACTATGACTCTCAGGGCAGCTGGCTATCAAATTTCTAAGGGATTTTATAAGCGTCAGAGTTTCTTATACCTCTGGAGGAGAAGTACCATTCATGGTAAATATGTAATCTGTTTAATGCTTCCATTACATGTAATAATTAATTTGTTACCACTTTCTATGACGGCCATATACACAGTCATGCATTCCTAAGGCATTACAAGTTATTATTATTATTAGTAATGAAAATGCATTACACTTTATAACAATGTTTATAATTTATTATGACGTTAGCATAATGCATAATAAGTACTGTTTCTAACACAACTCTAAGAGCAAAGAAACTCAATATCAGTTATATTAGTCTGTTATTCTCTGTTTATTGCTCTTAATGTCTTAACTTCAACATATTTGACTGTTTACTAGTCAATGGTTTATTGTTATTAATAATGTGCTTGATGCAACTGGAATTAATATAACTGTGACAAATGTAATAATGTAAATTCTGAAGGTTTATTAATTAAGAAATAACACACAATGAGCCATGCTGTTATATGAATTTAATCCATGCTGGGACAGTGTTTGTGTTGGGCCATTACAACTCCAAAATGGATTATTTTTATATATGTTCCAGCATGTTCCAATGTCTGTTATTCTGCTTATACCACAGCGATTTGCCAATGATTAGTATTTATAATGTAGTAATTAACAACCCTTTGCGCTTTTTACATTTAATGTTATTTAATGACATCCGCAACGCAAGTTAGTTTGTTATTCTGACCGTTACAGAGCACTGACATTCAAGACTCCTTCCAGAAATGTTACATAAACCTCTCCTAAGAACACATTTTTATTAAAAAAAAAAAAAAAAATCAGTTTATTATTAACTTCACATTATGTGGAGCATCTGCTTTACATGTCCCTGTGTATGAGCTATGTATTAGAGTGAGTGCATTGATATTAACCCTTGATTTATGTTACAACCGGAACTACTGTGAGAGCTGCTGTTGTAGAAAATTAATGAACACCTTCTGATTCAAGAATTCATGAAAACCACATGCTGTGGTATAATCACCTTTAAAATCTGGCTCACTTTACTCAAGATCACAAATACAACTTGTCTCTCAAAAATATACGTGTGTTTATAATTAATATCTTTTCATTCATTTACAATAATTGACAAGTATATTAATTCTATTACTTTTTGCATAATAAATATTGCTATAACATTCAATGCATTTTGCAATATTTATTATGCCTTATAAATGTATTACAGCATGTTATCAATGTATGTATAGATCATTATAGATATGACCTTCATAGAACATATTACTATTAATGACTATATTCAAAGTAGTGTTATAAAAATGCCATATATCATAGCTATCAATGAACAAGGTAGGAATATGTGTTGCTTTTTTGTGGCTGTGCTTGTTTTCTGTAAATGTGTGTTGTGACAAGTCAGTCTATCTCCAAATCAGGTACTGTGTACTTATTGCTGGCTCGTAGCTAGGTTTAACTGATATTAACAGGTGTGTTCATGAAAAATATTGTCTATGAATTCATAAACCATACAGTTTAAATAGCCAGATTTATATGCTAAAGCTACGGAAGCCCGTTTCTGCCATGGAGGGAAAAAAACAATTAAAAAGGTATTTGTGACTTTATAGCTCAGAATTGCAACTTTATTTTTTGCAGTTGTGCGGTTATATCTCGCAATTTTGACTTTTTTCCCCCTGAAAAATTTGAGTTTGCGTCTCTCAATTCTGACATTTTTCTCAGAATTGCGAGTTCATATTGCACAATTTTGACAATTGAGTTCACATCTCACTATTATGACACAAACTTGTCATTAAGTGAGTTACAAAGAATGTACCAAAAAAGCATCAATCATTCTCTATAAATAGGCTATATAAGAACAACACTCATCAGCTAATCAAGACAAGGACAAACAGATGCTAGCTGTACTCGTTACCTGAAGTTAGTCTCATTTCAGGTACTGTCGAGTGGATGTCTAAATTACGAGTAAATAAAAGTCAGAATTGTGAGATGTAAACTCACAATAATGTCAGAATTGTGCAATATGAACTCACAATTGTAAGAAAAAATGTAAGAATTGCGAGATGTTAACTCAAAATTGCGAGAAATAAAGTCAGAATTACAAGATTTAAACTCTTAGTTTTGGGTCACAATGACCTTTTTTAATGTATTTTTTCTCCGTGGCAGAACGGACTTCCATATAAAACAGGTGCTGTTTAAGATAAACAACAAAAGGCAAAGGTTAGAAGAGGAAGAGATACAGTGTGTATGTTGACTGAAAATGCTCCGTCTTCTCTGTGACGCACTGTACACATAACCTCAGCAGGGATGCATAGTTGTGCATGTAACTGTCCTTAGTGTGAGGAAATTCAGCATATGCAAGGTATGTGTGCATTACAATGTTCGAACAGAAAGCTAAAAGTGTTAAAAAAAAAAAAAAAAAAAAGAATGTGTCATTTTTTCCTGTTTGCTGTTGTCATTGTTGTCCTGTTGGGACTGTAAGGCAGTGAACTCCTGACTCCTTGCCAGTGTAGCATGGTTTGCACAGACCCCTCTGCACACTCTAGATATGGGTGCATGCAAGCATGTGTTTGTCACTTTGTTTGCTTGCCTGAGCACCGTTTGTTTGGATGAACCTCTGACCACCCCATGGTTGCATAGCTAAATGCATGATGGGATGTTCAGTTAACCAGGATACAAAGGAGAGCATGGAGAGAATCAGACATATATGTCTTTAGATATATCATTACTTAGTATTTGTGATTTATGTAAGTGTATAAGGATTTCATGTAAGCATATTGTTTTTTGTGTGTTTTTTTTGTTCCAGGCAAAATGTGATTTGGTTCAATGAATTGATATAATATGTGCCACTGTGACATTATGGCTATGTGAAGGGTTCTGCTGATTTCAGGTGTTCAGCAGGTTTTGAAAGCTCATAATGAGTTGTGTGAATGTGTGGATAAAATACATGATTGTTGCTGTTATAGCATAAGACAGAAAAAAATAACAATCTGTGAATACCTGTCTGTGAGTGAGTGAGTGAGTGTGTGTGTGTGTGTGTGTGTGGGTCTGTGTGTGTGTGTGTTATGTGCTTCAAAGGGTACATACATTACAAATAATCATGGCCAAATGTATGGCCAAATGTTTGACACCTGACAATCACGTAATATTTTAACATCACATTCCAGATTTAGTGCTCATTCAGCCACAAGAGCATTAGTGAGGTCAGGTACTACTGTCAGGTGACAAGGCCTAGTGTGCAGTGGGTGTTCCTGTTCATTCTAAAGGTGTTCAGTGGGGTTAAAGTCATGGCTCTGTGTAGGCCACTCAAACCTTGACAACCCATGTCTTTATAGACCTTGCATTGTGTACAGGAGCATTGTAGTGATGGAACATGTTTGGGTCTCTTAGTTCCAGTGAAGGGAAATTGTAATGCTACAGTATACAAAGACATCCTGCACAATTGACTACTTCAAACTTTGTAGCAGCAGTTTGGGGAAGAACCGCATATAGGTGGGATAGTCAGGTGTCCACATACTTTTGGCCATACAGTGTATGTTACATACATACATAAGCTGTAAAGTACTAGCAAACGGAACGCTGTGACTAGATGGGCTAGGCCATAATATCACCCCACTGCTCTTGAATGTCTGGGAAAATGATTAAAAAACATAAACCTGGAAACAAAATGCTCCGCTGGAAAAGGGAAAACTTTAATTGAGGAGACCAAATTATTTTTAAAAATCACATTGCATAGTCACCTGACCACTGTCATTCTGAAGTGCAACAATTTAACTGACGCCAAATGTGAGTTAACATTAATATTTACATAACATCCTTTAACAGATGCTCGCAGTCTAAGCAACTTCCAAAACTGTTAAAGGCTCAAAGATGCAAAGCATCTAGTGAATCTTCAAGAAATGATGACCTGAATTGTTAGTTTTTACATGTACTAGAGTGGTCCAGGAGGTAATAAAATGTTCCTAAATAATACAAGTCTAATAATACAATACAATAATACAATACTGTGCAATAGCAATCATCTGTGAAAAGGATGATTTTAAACCTAAGTGCATAAATAATTATACAATAAACTTAAAAAAACAAGAAGTTGCAGTTGATGGTAAGGTGTTATAGATGTTACACTACAGGAAAAGGACGGTCTTTAGACCTTTGTGTTATTAGAGAAACAAGACTGGAATAAATTGAGGAACATTATTTTGAAATTGCTCCACAAATTGTAGATGCAGTTTTTCGTAGATTGGTGAACCTCTGCCCATCATTACTTCTGAAAGACTCTGCCTCTCTAGGATATGCTTTTTTTTTATACCCAATCATGTTACTGACCTGTTCCTAATTAACCTCCAGCTATTTCTTTTTAGTAACACTTTCTTTTCCAGTCTTTTGTTGCCCCGTCCCAACTTTTTTGAGATGTGTTGTGGCCATCAAATTCAAAATGACCTTTTTTTTTTTCTTAAAATGGTACATTTCCTCAGTTTAAACATTTGATATGTTTTATATGTTCTATTGTGAATAACATATGGATTTATGAGATTTGTAAATCATTGCATTCTGTCTTTATTTACATTTTCCACAACGTCCCAACGTTTTTGGAATTGGGGTTGTAAATTAAATGAGTACTTTCTGCTATACTGAGTGTGCAGTGATGCAGTACAGATTTGTAGCTCTTCAACTGGAAAGCATGAAAAAGTTTCATGATGTCATAATAGTAAATAAACTCGACGCGCAGAGCATTTGCATGCTAATTAGCTAGCTAAATACCTGGAAGCTGTAATTCATTCACTGTTTCCCTCCATGCCGTGTCCCTTTTTGTCGATACATTCTTGCTGCTGCCACAATTCAACAAACCGCTCTTCTTTTAAGTCCCATGTTTAGTTTATAGTTCAACATTGCCACTACCATAGTTCCAGACTTCTTGTCATCTTATTCCATCATCCTATTGGAGGATTTTAGATGCATATTTCAGTGGTAGAGCTAGCTGTTTTCCCCCAATGTTCCCAAGCATTTCTCAGGTCACATCCCTATTTCTCTATAGTCTTACTTCTTTAACTTAAACCCATTTCTTGAAATGTAACCAAAAATGTTAATAAAGGGTGTTTAAAAATTTTTGAATGGCAAAAAGAAAGAAAGATGTGTAGAAGTATAAATAATTTGAATTGTAATATTGTGGCCTTTTTAAGTACAGTAGAGGTTTAATCAGCGTTGACCGTGCATGAGATATACCAAACATGGAGCTGCCAACTGTAACATTTCTTTAATATAATCAAAGACTTTCATTAATTCAGTATGGTGTTGTGAACAGCACTGCTAAAGTTTAAGTTTGGCAACTTTCATTAAAAGGCATGGTGGTTCAGATGTCAGTGTGTCTGTGACTTCCATTTATTTGCACAGAATAAAGTAACTGATGCCTGTTGGATGAGACAAGAAGGCAGATGGTGTTTGTTTCTGCATGTTTTATTAATCTGTTCCTAACTGTAGCTCAAATAGTCATGTACAGGCACGCGCAAGGTCAATTCAAGTAGCAGTGTGTGACTACAGTGTTAACACGTTCACAATTTCTAAACTAATGCCAATAATGCCAGTTGGACTATAATACAAAATGGTTTACTTTGAAAATGGTATGACACATGGTGCCAGACTTTTATTTTCCAATAAATGGAGTTTAAAATGGATTGCATTCTTCCTGATAATTAAATGCAACTGATTTCCATTCTATCAAGAACAGACTTTAGTTAACAATGTCTTTGTTTACAGTTTATTGCATATTTACATTGTAAATAGGCAGTGTTCAACCATGTTGACTCTCGCTAACTATCACAAGTATTCTTTGTACAGAGTGTTTTGTGTGCATAAAATGTTTGATTTTTGAATTTTTGAACTGTCCAAAATGCTGAATTTTTGGTCTGCACTTTAAATTTTCATTAAAACATCTCAAAATGTTAAGAGAAATCTATACCACCAAAGGATGCAGTAAGATTCTCATACTTTTTACAGTAGCTTGGACTTGTTAAAATGAACACAGAAATCACTGGACACTTCTCTTTGCAAAATTTTTGTTATCTTGATGAAAACTGTGGACTGTAACTGATCTTCTGTAAACTGTGCTGAACCAGCCTACAGTGGCGTATCATAATGTCAGATGTTTTAAAAAGTCTGAGTAGGGTCCACATGAACTGAATTAGAAACTGTGATAGGATGAGACAACATGATAGTCTATAAATGATCTACTAAACAAGAACAACAACCACCATCAAAATGAAGTGAAAGAAAAATAGGAACAGTTGATGGGTGATAGTGTCTATATATTATCCACTGCACATCAACAACTATAAACTGTTCAGTTTGTTTAGAATTAGTTGATAAGCTGATTGGTGACAGTCCTTACAGGTTCCATCAGCGTGTAGTTGGTCTAGTGGATGGGAAACTTTACAAAGCACCATGGCAGGTACAAAGCTCTGACACTTTATATAAACATCCCCTAACAAACACCTTAACAATTATATGTTTGTCTTTGTTAAACAACGTGTATTTTAATTGGTTTATTATTAAGTTTTTGTGGAGTATCTGCTGTACAAGTCCCTGTGAATGACTGTGTTACTATAGAAACAATAACATATTAGAATGAGCACATTAATATAAACCTGTCATTCATGTAACAGCTGAAAATATTGTCTGAGCTGTGTTGAATCCACAACTTCTGACCAATTAGATTCAAGAATTCAACTGCTTTGTGGCATAAATTTAATTTCAATTTACAGGAAATTTTGTAAGTTATTAGTCCCAGCCTTAGACACACCACCACACAGCATCTTGTGTCTTTTGTACACTTTTATGGCCATAGGCTTCAGAATCTTGACTGTTACAATCTGGTTGGCTCTCCATATTTCTGTGTTTACACACTTCATTATGGCAGTTTTCATGAGGAAAACAAACTTTTGAACACTATCAGACAGTCACTGCAATGAAAAAATGTTCACTGAATCCTGTCTGTAAAATTAAAAGATACGTAAAGAGTTAGTGGTGATTAAAGATCGTCATGTTTTCTGATATGCTACAGGAAGATATCTGTAGTTGGTCCTGCCATGTCAGTCTGATTGCCCTTTTGCTGTGAACGTAGGCAGAACACTTGGCAGTGTTTATTACTGAAATATACCAGACTCTCTAGCAACAGCTAGAAATCTAGTTTTCAATACTATCTAGTAATTGGGCAGTGAGACAATTTTTGTATACCATCACACTAGATATGAAATGAAGCAATGACTCAGTATTATATAT
>JANDJT010000141.1:13271371-13283486 GCA_024331685.1 Stegophilus panzeri | reverse complement strand
ATGGACATTATAATAGGGGTAGTTGCACTGTGTTATATTCTGCTCAATTACATACAACTATCAAGTGTTTGCAACATCAGAGGATGGATTCAGTATTCATCTTTTAAACATCTTACACCCAGAGCTGCAGGGTTCTTTCATGTGCAGCTGGCATGAGTCACCTGGGAATAACCGTAACAAGCAAATGATGATATGGGGCCGAAAGGACTATAGTTGAGGGTGAACTGCCGCAGCCACGAGTCTCCTCTGCCATTCAGGCCAGTGCTCAATCACTGGACGATAAACTGGAAGCTCTCAGAAGAAGAGTAAAGTTAGCAACTGTTGTGTTTCCAGTTTCATGGCCCACTGAACATTAGAAACCAGCTGTCAGGCTTTTCTACTCACTGCCACAGAAAAGAGGATGTGGAGTATGATTCTACATAAACAATAGGGAGAAGAGGGACACAACTACATTGACTAGAAATGCACAGTTGGCATTGTGCAAGTTTGACTGTTAACGTCCTGTGACCTAGGATACAACTACACTCCAACCAAAGATGAATATTCTTTCCTTCGTTGTCCCCACCTGTTCTTTTAAACCTACTCTTTCTTTTAAAGCTCACTCTCAAAGGAATTTTTAAAATCCACTCCTGCAGACGCGCTTGACTAATCCTGCATTCTCCCACAATTATTTTTTTATTTTCTCTTCCTTGCACACACTTGGTATTTCTTAAAATTTTAATGATTTAGTCATTGAAACCACCATGATTCTGAGGAGGATAAAGGAGGAACTCAGTAAACATGTTGTGCAGCATTGCCGGAGCAACCTGTGCAATCTCATGTTAAAGAAATTGACCTTTGTTTGTCTAGAAAGTAAAATCTGCATGTTTTGTCTTGATGCACACCTCTACCTTAGATCACACAACATTATCTTACAAGTAGAGACTGGAATATATCAAGTCAATGATTTTGAGGTGTCCAGTACAAATCCAGGAAGATGGACAAGAAGACACAAGGCTTTATTGTGTGTTTTATTCCCTGTTCACCTGTGACAGCATTGCCAAAGACACATCCAAAGACAGATACAGATCACTATCAATTTGGGGGGTGATCCCTAATAATGATGAGCCACCACTCTTCTGACAGAGAGGAGTGTGGACAGTAACTTGTCTCTCAGCAGGTTTCTCTTAGCAGTGCCTTCATCTACATGCATAAACACAGATATTCTTATCCAGTGATTCATCGGATTGTTTATCCTATCTCTCTTTCACTGCCCAGCAGGAACTCTGATTCATTTATGGGCATTTTATGAGCTGGTGTCAGCTAAGGGACATTTTCTCAACAATAGAAAAGAACATAAATGTAATACTTGTTTATTTGTGTCAACCACTGAGGCGGGTTTATCCTCTTAACATAAGATGTATACACAGTTGTACACCTTAGTGCTTTCTAGAGGATTTCTCTAGTCTCTACCCTTATTATAAGTCATTTTAATTACCAAAGCCTTTATGTTATGTAAATCAAAGCTTATTATATGCAAGGGTGCAACATAATGTCATTATCTGCTTAGTGCTCCAAATATCCATACCCATGTCTGTATTTTTTTATATAATCAAAGTGGGTGTGGCCTAAACTGGATTTTTTAAAATCCTTCCACTATGGACACCACCCTCCACCAATCCCACCCATGGAATAGGGAAAAAAACACAAAAAAAGAAATGACAAGATTGTCATCATGGTCTCTGAATTTGCCTCTGACAGTTACTCAATCTCAGCCACATCACCTGAGTTCATAATTGGTCTCAACTAGAGATCTGTGCAGGACTGTTTTTCAGTCCTGCTTGTGTAGCTTTTATATTTGTTTGTACCTGCCTGTGAGATTGTGTAACAAATTTAGAATATTAAATAATGTAAACAAACTTGCAGCCTAATTTAAGCCACCACAACCCTCACCAGGCAGTTACTAAGGATGAATGAATAAATGCTATTGAACATGGGCTTTGTTTGTCCCATGAGCTTCATATATGGCCAATTGCTTGCACTCAGATGAAAGTAAAAAAAAAAAAAAAAAATTGTACAGTCCTGATGCACATCTCTAGTCTCAACCAGATGCCCTGTTTAGAACATATTATCTCACATTATCTCACATTATAATGTATTTGTATTCAGTTACATCCCTAGTAAATGTGTATATGTAGTTGTTAAGTGTTGTTCATTATTTTGTTACACATTCCTATACGCTGAGCAAAGTTGTGGGTACTGAATTTCTTACAAATACCAGAAATGTACAGTGAAATCCTTCATCTCTTTAAGCAGTTCAGTGCTCTCATGCTGGAACACCCATCCATTCCTAGCATCCATATATAACTGTGACTACATTAATCCAAGGAGATGTGCAGTTCTCCTTCTATGCCAGGTAGACTGGATGAAATAATGGATGCCAGCAACCACAAAATACATTCTGTGGAAAATAGAATCTTGTTTTTCATTTGCTTTAGTCCGCACCAGTTCCAATACCTATTAAGTGTGCCCCTATATTTCGAAAGATTACAGCAATTTAGCAGGGCAAAGGCCGTGCAAGTTTTTTTGCAGGGTGTGTGGGTTCTGCTGCTATTTCTACCAACCACTCAGTGCAAGTGGGAATGCAGCCAGTTCCTGTGGACTTCCGACCATGGGCGATAAATGGCACAGCTGAGTCTCCTTGTTAGGCAGTATTTTAACTAGAGGTCTTATTTGTTATGTGCTATATATGCTGCCAAAACAAGTTTGCATTCATTGTATGTAATTGTTTCCTGTTCACATATAGTTCTGTCAGATCTAAGGTTTTCTTACTTTTTTCCATTACATACTTAATATCCCAGCTGTAAACAAGTCACAATGTGAGTAGAAAATATACATACCTTGTGTCCGCTCCTGAAATTTAGTGTGAGTAGAATGGAGGTCAGTGTTAAAAATGAGTAAATACTTTATTGCCATATGCAATTTCAAAATAATAACTACCAAAACGTTATACTTGAAAGTAATTTCCAACTGAAAACAGGAAAAAGTCACAAACTTCTAACCATGTAGCCATTTTGAGATAGAATTTGTTTCAGGTGTTTTTTCCAGATCAGTTTCAGCAGTGAACAATATACATGATTAATGGGCTTAAGGTCAGACAATTTTATGGCCTTAAATTCCCTGTACTGAGATATTGTGCAGGTTTATATGGGGTCTATTTTCATCACCACCAAATTAAATGCAAATGCATCATGCTGAAATATGGATGAGGGAAAAGGCTGAAAAACTGGATCACTATCCAATGTAATTTAGCAGACCAGGACCTGTTTATTTGACATAGAATTCTTGAGACAGGCCTTAGAATCATGACTTTCCCTGAGATATGTTCGGCACATTGTGCATTTTTTCTGGCCATCTCACCAAATAAATTAGACTGTTATCACCACCTGCAGGTACACCCAATAGTAAAGAGCCAACTTTTTAATCAGCTAAATGTATATTAAATTTCACACATTTAGAAGTTATCCAGCCCATTAGTGGTTTCATTACTGTGACTGTCTTTAGTCAAAAGAACTTTAAAAGTCGTATCGAAATATTTGTATATCTGCATCACTTTTATACTTGACAGCACTCTATCAAAGCTCACTCATTCTGCTGATAGTACAATTGGAAATGGGAATGAAGTACATGTCGGGGAAAAAAGGACAAGCTAGATTCTTGTTCTCAAGAATGGAATTGACTCTCTCAGACTTCTGAAAGAACTGACTAAAATGTGTTAATGGAAAAACTGCCACTTCAGAATGAAATATGAACATATGAGGATGCTTGCCATCTGTGTCACCAAATATGTTGATGATGTAGTAGTCACCATTTCTCAATATAGCAGCTATAAACAGTCATTCCATCACCAGCCTCTATTTTTCCCTAATTTAAAAGTTAATACAAAAAATAATGATAAATAAATAAATTTTAAAAAAACCACAGCTTGTCATGTTCCTGAGAAACCGTTGAATTTACCCAGTTCCCCCCAGAGGGACATCATTGGTTGCTAGGTAACAGGCATGATAATTTATTGTTGACTCATATGGGACTTATTCCTTTGAGATAAAATGCTGTAAATACAATGTACTTACTAAATTAAGATAGGAGTTACTTCTGCAGTTTGAATTTGCACACACACAAAAAAAGAGAGAGATGATGTAGGCATATAGTGTAATACCAATGTGAATTTAAACACCCCTGTTGCCAATAAATTACTGTAAAATTTAGAGCAATTTTTTACAGTGTGTATGTACATCTATATACTGTATGTTTGTAAATAGTGTCAGCTGTCACATATAATTCACATGAATTATTTTATGAGAAATGTTGAATAACTAGTAGTGTGTTTGTGTGATTGGTGCACCTGGTGTTGAATGGCCAGAGGCAGTGTGTATGTGTGTGTGTGTCTGGTAATGACCTTCATTTGGAGTGAAGTTCACTCAGTAGGAAAATTGGAAGTGACTCGCCATTCTCAGATTCAGATGGAAAGTCATCAAGCTGAATCACCCTCTATTCTTTCAGCATAGCACAAGCCTACCATTCTTTTCATTTTTCCACATATTTTTTTATTGGATTAGATCATACACTTTTATACAAAGTAATGCTCAAGTTTTAGCATTTCAGCTTCACCAGGTTAGTTTCTTGTCAAGAAGTTTTCAAAATGGTTTGCCTTACCTTGTCCTTGAACTTTTTTTCTTTCTTTTTTTTTTTTAAGAATTTGTACTTCATAGGTTTTTTTGACTTTTGTTAATTTTGCGTGCATATTTATCTCCTGTAATTAAAGATGAGCAAGAAATGCATAACAGTTTGGATCAGGTCCTATGAAATATTTAAGATGCCTTGCCATGACGAAGTCTTGAGCTTTATTGCCTACTTTTCTGTCAGCACACATCAGCATGGAATGAAGCCAAAACATTTTATGTGTGTCTATATGTGAGTGTGCTTGAAGTCTTGCTACTCTCATTGCCATTTAGTAGTGCTATTACTGTTTCTTCACCCCTGTTTTTCAGTTGGTGTAATGGTTTGCTTTGTTCTGACTTTGCAGTGAATGAGGGTGGAATCAAACAGGCCTCTAACTCCTGTCCAGACCCGGGGGAGCCTGAAAACGGCAAGCGCATCGGCAATGACTTTAGGTAATCATCTCTGGATACTTGGTATCCTTTCTCCAGCCGCTAATAAGTCTTCACTGAGTCAGACCTATTGAGCACTACACCTGGTGCCTCAGTCACACATATATTCTATAGTGTGTAAAGGACAAACACATAGTCGGTAGTCAACAAAGGCATAACCATTTAGAGCAAAAATGCTGTTTGAATACTGAATCAAAAAGGTTAATCTTTTAGAATTACGTATTTAAAAAGCGATTCAGGTTTTGTTTTGTGGAGCATGTGTCCTCTTATTGAAATATTCATGAATGTTAGCTTCATTTTACTTATATTTTACTTCATTTTACATATTCAAGATAGTTGTTAAGATACACTGGTCTCTTTGACAGTAGCCATTTTCCCAGCTATTAGTTTTAAGCTAGCAGAACATTTTCTGAACTTTACAGTTCTAGCATGGTACTATTTTATTGTTCCAAAAACACATCTGTCAAGTTCTTTGAGGATATTTTACTTACAGTAACATTTATTTCTAGCAACAAATAACACAAATGGGAATGTTCCATGAGCAACATTCAGAGAACACTGTGTGGGGGGAAAGTAATTATTAGAGCAAGGTTTTATAAGAAATTACAAGCAGCATGTTTGGAATGTTACAGTCTAACTACAACCTGATGAATACTCACTGAACATTCAAATAACATTCTCTGTTATAATGTGCAGTAGTGTCTCAGGGGTTAAGGCTCTGGTGGTCCTTCTCAGGAGGTTGCAGTTTCAAGCACCAGCTCTTGGAGCAGAGAGGGTTAAGGCTTGAATTCACAGCCTTCTGATCAGTAGCCCAGAGCCTTTACCTTCTTAGAACCTGTTTAATACTCATTGAACGTTTTAATAACGTTCTCTGTTAGAATGTTCAGTTAGTGGAAGGGGGTGATCAGGGTTGGTATCAGAAGGCTGTGAGTTCTAGCTGCATAACGTCAAGCTACAACTGCCCTTATACCCTCTCTGCTCCAGTGGCACCATTTCATGGTACTGTATGCTTTGAACCCTGGGAACTGGGATATGCAACAGAAAAAACAAACAAAAAAGAATTTCACTGTATTGTGTTTGTATACGTGACAATGGCTAACTTCTCTGCTGGTTTAATCCCAAACTAATATCCTTTGATAGAAAATATTGTCTGCCGTTCAGAATTTCATTACACTTTCTACAAAATGTTAACATTTTCAAGAGTGGAGCGATCATATAATTAAGTAGAGCTAGGTATTGGTGTTTTGCTTTTATTTGAGGCAGGGTTTAGCATCTGGCAGTCAGACATCTGTACACAAATAATGTGCTATACTTTATTGACACATATAACAAACAGTATCGCTGATTTCATAATGTTGCACCACTTTATTTCTTTGTACAGCAGCTTACTTAGCCGAGCAGTTTGTTTACTCAGTTTCTGCTTGTCTATAGTTCCCCGCTACTTTATCATGCTGACTAGCATGAAGTGCGAGTGTTGAAGGGCACTGCCTGAGTGAAGAGAACACAAGCACAGTTGCTTTATTGATGCTGCGCTTCCCGACAGACACCTGTCATTAATATTGCTATCATCTGATTACTTCAACAACTCGTGTCCAACCACTTAGTGAATATAAATCACACTCTTCCGCTAATAATATGCATTCCACTGCCATACTAATAAAGCTGTGACAAAGAGTTTGACAATATGCATATGGAAATCAGAGCTGTAATGAATTAAGGCTGTCTAATTACATTTAGCACACTGATGCAGCCTGAGCGATGTTTTAGAAAACAGTCACCTGTGGAAACATTAGTTCTTTTTTTCACTATAATCATCAGTAGACTGCATCTGAGTTATAACATATGCACATGTTGATGCAGTCCTTTTTATCACAGTCTGGCTTTGGAAAGATTCCACAGACTGCACAAATGAAGCTTTAAGAATCTAATCAATGAGGGGGAAATCAGTAGATGCAAGCTGCACATGCAAAATGAAAATCTTTAAAAATGGTTTTTGTATACTATATTCACAGAAAGACATTTTGAATACAGTGAATATTTTTCTTTATTGTTTTTCCCCTTATCGGTTGTAACCTTAATCATGAATGTTGTGTTGACAGTGCAAAACAGCCTATGAAAGTATAATGACTGAACAGCTATTTCTAGTGTACATACATCATACTTTTTGGATACAATCCCTAACTGTTGTTCCCTTTCATTGGATAATTTAAGATATAAGAGGCTTGAAACATTGTTAAATTTATGTAATGGCCAAAGAAAACATTTTTACATTTTTAAAAGTTAAGAGAGTAATGCACAATCAATTCCAGTGACTCATTTACAGATATGGACATAGCAACACTGTTAATCATAGGAATTAAATGGTTATGGATGTCATATAAGCACTTCATAAGTCTTCAGAGTTGACAAAGAACTTTGTGTTTTCCATTTGTTCCAAAGCCTTAATTTTCTTACTAAAAAACACTATATGACCACAAGTTTGTGGACACCTGAGCATCACACCCACATGTGCTTTTTGAACATCCCATTCCAAATTTAGTCCCCCTTTGCTGTTATAACACGCGCCACTCTTCTGGGAATGCTTTCCAGTAGATTTTGGAGTGTGGCTGTGTCGATTTATTTCAGCCACAAGAGCATTAGTGAGATCGGGCACTGATATTGGGTGAGGAGGCTTGTTGCACAGTCAGCACTCCAATTCATCCCAAAGGTGTTCAATGGGGTTGAGGTCAAGGCTCTGGTCAGGCCACTCAAGTTCTTACTCTCCAACCTTGGAAAACCATGTCTTCATGGTCTTCATGGAAGACATCCTATACAGTTGTGTGCTTCTAAATTAGTGGCAAGAACCACATGTGGTTGTTATGTTCAGGTGTCCACAAACATTTGGCCATATAGTGTATATCTCTGTAGTACGTACTTGTTGTGCTACGTAATAACACAATTTGTTGTGTTATGTAGTACGTAAATGCTTGCCTTATCCACATATCAGTGTAGGTTTGACTCTTCTTTTTTCTTTACTTTTACTTCTCCAGAATTTTATTTGAGTAACATTTTCTGGTTTTCTGTATATATATGTGTGCTGTAATTTAATAATGTGTGATTGAATCTGTGTGTATTTGTGTGTTCTCCTAAGCATTGGTGCCACAGCCCAGTTTACCTGTGATGAAGACTACGTGTTACAAGGCTCTAAGAGCATCACATGTCAGAGAGTAGCCGAAGTGTTTGCCGCCTGGAGCGACCACAGACCTGTATGCAGAGGTGAGCCTGTTTCTCTTCTACTCACCAAACCTCCAACACCAAATACTTCCTGATTCCAGTGAATCAATCAAAGACATTTATCAGCCAGAATTGTGATATGATACATTAAGATTTATCCCTGTTTCTATGGAATATAATGTGGTGAGATATGATGCAAGGTGTATGAAATGCAATGAGAACTTGTAGGCATAAGTTCTCATTGCATAAAATCGTAACCAAGTTATAGGGGAGAGAATAATGGGGAGGGAAAAAGAGTCTGCATTACAATGGGCTCTTTCACATTTTGATGATCATGATAACATCCTATTTGGAATCTCATTTGTTCTAATGTATGTTTCTCAGCAGATAGTAAAAATCAGTCAACTTTAAATGATTCCATCAAAAAGGCCATTAGTTCTTCATCACTCGACTTTTGACATTCTGCATTCAACAAATGGTGAAGGAAGTGTTTTGCTTCAAGGGGCAGAAGGACCGGCTTCCTTTATACCATATTGAATTTTCCAGGAATCAATTCAGCCACAGTTTCCTCCTGTTTGCCTTACTCATGCTGTTTGAACCTGTGTGGCTGTTTCCTAAATGTTCAGCTTGGAGCGCCAGTATAATAATGTGAATCTTTACTCCCCTACTGTGCACTCCATTCAGGTGTCACTAATCTTTCCCATCATAGTGTGTGTATGAATGAAAACAGCTGCAGTTGTTTACAAATGCTCCCTGTGAAATATATGAATGTGCTTTTTCAAGAAAGTGTGTAAATGGAGAGAGCATGGGCAAATCAGAATATTTGGACATAACACTATTGCTGCTTATAAATCACTTATATAGTCTTCTTGTACGCACAGGTAAAATCATGATAATGATTAAAATGTTTGTTGTAAAATTCTAACTAACACATCTGGGTATACAAAATGAAAAGATGGATGGATGGATTGATGGATAAAAAGCTATCCACAAAGTTTACCCACGATGCTTAATCGTTTAAAGAAATCAAACGGAAAAGCTATCCTATACTAATTTACTTTATCTGTTGTTTAATTCTTGCTAATTTCCTGACCAATGATTTGTTGTAAGACCATTCAAAACTTAATATTTTGCCATTTTGTGCTTGGCCCATTTTTTCCCCAGGAGTGTAGTACTGGCAAAACATGCAGCACACAGGATAGGGTTAACTGACCTGGCATCTATGGTGTTTCCTGATAGTGTCCATTTGTTCCACATTACACTAGTAATCCTGTTAAAGGCAGCCACTGCAAATGCTTATTCCAGTGCAAGCATGGTGAACGCATAACTTTGTCTCTTTTGTTTCTTTTTACTGAACCTATATATCTATAATGTACACTATATGGGCAAAAGTTTGTGGACATCTGACCCTCACACCCACATGTGCTTGTTGATCATCCCGTTCCAGATTTAGTCCCCTGCCCCTTTACTGTTATAATAACCTTTAATCTTCTGGGAAGGCTTTCCACTAGATTTTGGAACATGGCTGCGAGGATTTAACCATTTAGCCAGAAGAGCATTAGTGAGTTCAGGCAAAGATGTTGGGGGAGGAGGCCTAGGTGCTGTCTGCATTCCAGTTCATCCCAAAGGTGTTCAGTGGGATTGATGTCAGGGCTCTGTGTAGGCCAGTCGAGTTCTTCCACTCCACCCTTTGTAAACCATGTGTTCATGGACTTCACTTTGTGCATATGGGCATGGTCATGCTGGAAAAGGTTTGGGTCTCTTAGTTCCAGTGAAGGGAAATTGTAATGCTGCAGTAAACAAAGACAAAGCTGTAATAAACTTTGCACAGAATTTTTAATCATTTAGCTTTCAATAGTTTTACTTATCTCTGTTAATCAAGGAAATATCTCCATTGGTACTTTCTATTTAGTAATATACCAGCATTCCAGCAAGGGGAAAGACGTGAGTTTTAATTGATGTTCTGCCAACATAAAAGAACATAAACACTTTGCTTCTCTTTCTTGAAACAAGAACATTCATCAAATGAGAATGGTTCCCTTTTCCTTATCTGAAAGAGCACAGTTGCTGTGGCAACCATTAAAAATTTAGGGCCAAAATGTCTTTACCATTGGTGATTTCGTCAATGCTGCTACCTAACGCCTGATGGCATTATAGTGACAGTATGTTGTTAAGGACAGACAAATATACATTGCACGGGTGCTGTATTCCAGGCAGAAACTCTAATTATGCTTAATTATGGCTTAACATGCAGTAGAGTGACAGGGACAACTTCAAGGCATAATTATTGTCCTTGACGAGCATGCTAGGAGATCGCAAAACATTTTTTAAACCTCATTGGTAAGGCATAAACCAATAAGTCAGAGGTCTTACCTTGAAAGGATTACATTGTGATATAAATTCATGGAGTCTCTTGTCCAGTCTGTGGCTCATGCTGGTCTGGTGCAGATATTTATAACTCTTGATGTTCTTGTCTATAACTTGATATCTGTTCATCAGACAATGTCTTTAACCATGCTTAAAAAATACGACATTGCCAGTATGATGTTTGTTTGTTTATATGTTTTGTTTTTTTCACGACCAGTTCATATTTAATTATACTGAGCAAACTGTATGATGGTGGCTTGGTGAGTGGAATGGCTAGTGTTGCCACCTCACAGCTGTAGGGTCTCTGGTATGGATCCTGATCGCGTGTTACATGCTAATGTAATTGTGGATTGGTGGATTGGCTTTGATAAATTGCACCTAGTTACACTATACTATATGACCAAAAGTATAAAGACACCTGACCTTCACATCCATATGTGGGCCTTCGCCAAACTATTCCCACAAATGTGGAAGCACACAATTGAATAGAATGTCTTTGCATGCTGTAGCATTACAATTCCCCCTCACTGGAGGGGGCCCAAAACATGCATGATAATGATATGCATGGTATCCAGTATGGTAATGCGCCTGTGCATGAAGCAAAGTACCACAAAGACATGGTTTGGAAATGTTTGTATGGAAGAACCTGGGTGGTCTGCACAGAGCCCTGACCTCAATCCCACTTTTGGACACTTTTAGAATGAACTGGAACACCAGTTGCACCCCAGGCCTTGTTGCCCAACATCAATTCCTAACCTCTCTAATGCTGTTTTAGCTGAATGAGGATAAATCCCCATAGCCACAATCCAAAACCTAGTGGAAAGCCTTCCCAGAAGAGTTATTATAGCAGCAAATGGGGGACTAAATCTGGAATGCAATGTTTAACAAGCACATATGAGTGTGATTGCTCAGGTATCCACAAACTTTTTGAATCAATAAGTGTGCAAATGACCTGGACTAGCATCCCAGCCAGGGTGTGTTCTTTAGGCTCTGGATCCACCACAACCCCAACCAAAATAAAGCAGTTACTGAGGATGAATAAATCAAATCCAGTTATTAAGTGCATTACATACACAGGTTTTTTGTCAATAGTTTTGCAGTGTAGAAAGGTCATTTAAAATTACCTGAGCATTACTATCAGGGCTGTGATATGAATTAATGTCAAAGCTTTAGGCTGACCTCATACTGATACCTGGAGGCTACAGCCTGGGGATTGCTTAGGATGGTACCACTTGAAGTACCATGAACTGGTTTTGGATACATGGACATTCTCACTGTGGTTGCTGGATCTATGGTTGCTGCTATGGTCTTGGGACTGCAATTACCACATGCAGTTTTGCACTCAGGTCTCCTTTAGTGAACAGTGGACTAGTTCAACAAACAGA
>JANDJT010000141.1:13253531-13267098 GCA_024331685.1 Stegophilus panzeri | reverse complement strand
AGTTATAAGGAATAACACATTATGGGCCATGCTGTTATAGAAGTTGAGAAGTTGGCCATTCTGTTAAGAAGCTGTTATAGAAGTTCTGTTCCCAGAAGTGATTTATTTTCCTATAAAAGCACAGTCTGTAGTGTTTTATTTTATTATAGTAGCTATAAACAGTCTTTCCCTCACCTGCTTCACTTTTTCTCTCTCTTGAAGTTAAATACAGAAAAACTCAGCTTCTCATGCTGCCGGAAAGTACAAGCTCAAACTTCACCACATCAATCATTATACACAGTAAAATCCCTAGTGTTGAATTAACACCCAGAGTGTTTATTTGAGTCCAATGGACTTATATAACACTGCAGGGTGTAAATTCAACACTGTGGGTGTTAAATCAACACTGGTGATTTTGCTGTGTACTTGTTTTCTTATTGTTGTTAAAAACAACAAGCTTTTAAAATTGTTTAGTAGGTTTAGATTATGTGGAGTTTTCTATGTACAGGTCATTGTGAATGAGATGTTACTATAGAAACAAGAACATATTAGAATAAGTCCATTAATAAAAACCTAACATTTATTTTACACCAGGAACTACTTTCAGAGCCATGCTGTTATAAAACATTAAGCCACGCTTTCTGATCCAAGAATTCGACATCACTGTTGTGTTAAATCAGTATTAATATATAATAACTTGGTAAGCTTTATATTTGCATACTCTGTTTTAAAACAAGAAACTGTAGACTAGGCACCAACTGCAATATTGTACTTAATATTCACATCTTTACACTCTATCCTCTCAATTCTCCACTCGGGATTCATCTCAAAAGGAGTTGATATTGAGACATTGATTCGAGACTTCACATCGGTGTTACACTGGAAAAGGGCTTGTCTGAGGATACTGTTCTGATGAGGAGCCTTAATAAGCAAATGACTTTCAGATCAAAAAAAGAGTGTTTTTGGATTGAAGGGGCCCTCCAGTTACCCTATACTTGGCTGAGATAATGAGTTATTTATTTTAAAAAGCAATCAAGATGTCAGAAGCTGATAGCAAAACCTGCTGCCATGGGAGATAATGCCTTCTTGTCTTTCATCAAATCCCTGTCACTTTGGCATTGGCAATGATAAATGTGCCAAAAAGCACAAAGGGCCAAATAGAGGGATGAATAAACTGATCCTTTTCAGAGCATTTTTTTATGTCACTGTCACTGGTTCTGGGAGAAAGAGACTGGAGTGAGCCTGTTTAACAAATTATAATTGGCATTTGTCTATTAAGATGATGGATTGTACCCAAGTGTGCTTGACTAAAAACTGATTTAAAGTAACTCATGCTGCTGCCATGAAGTTAATCTCGCGGTTTGGATTGTGCATCTCACAAATATAGAAAATCATAAAAGACTGGGTGATATTGCAATATTTGCTGTTTAAATCTTGCTAAATATCACAAATAGTTAACAAAACCCTGTATAATCACAGTAATGCATTGCGATTTGTGAAGTTAATATTAAACACATTTCAGTGGTAGTTATCAAAAAAGTCAAGATTAAAAAATTATCATTGTCCTTGTAACAAATTTTTATTAACCATCTCCTCTGCTTTTTATTTACAGTAAAGACATGTGGATCAAATCTTCATGGCCCTTCAGGAACTTTTACTTCTCCAAATTTTCCTATTCAATATGAGAGCAACTCCCAGTGTGTGTGGATCATTACAGCCAGTAACCCAAACAAGGTAATGCCTTACGTCCTTTCTGAAAGCACATCTATGGTCGGTTCCTGACTATTTGTATTTACTTGAAGTTATCCCCTAACCTATATTTTAATACTAGGTGATAGGCCATCACTGTGGGTTCAAATATTCATATGCATTTAGTAAATAGTTTCCCAGTTCACAAGCAGTTGACCATGTAGAAAAGTTGGGAGTTTCTCTGATTTTGTCTTCTCCGTTGATGGTGTAAGTAAATTTTGAAAGAACTGTAGAGTAGAATATATTTGGAGGAAGAATAAATATAGGTTTGGGTGATATATATCATGATTCTTGAATACATTTTGGCGATGATATACATTATGATTATGATATAAAGGTTACAAACAAATTAACAAACTGCCATCAAAGCAGTAGTGTTGCATTACAAATTTGAATTATTGCGATTTTTCTGTATCTTCTACAGAAATAAATTGACACTGACAAAAGGGAAATCATTCAGACTTTTTAAAATTTTAATGACTGAGTTAAAAATTACAGTTTATCTGTTTAGAGCTTATTTCTTGCTTTGAATCAGAGGTTTTCGTTATTATAACATACTGACAATACTCATGATATGTCAGGAACATATATTGTGACAATATTTCACATCATAATATGGATATTATATTGCAATATTTCCCAGCCCTAAATAACCTCAAACTAAGTTACTTGTTACAGTTTTGTATTTTGTTATTGTTATTGTTGTTATTGTTGTTGTCACCCAACAGTTTAAACTTTTTGGAATACTTTGTAGTAGTAGTTTTTAATGAATTTAGATGTGAGAGTTGTGAAAATCAAAAAGCCTTTTACCATAAACCACTGACAAAAAAGCAAATATGTCATTTTGTAATCCTATTTCATAATCAAGAGAAACAAGGATGATAAATGGATGATAAATAATCACTGAAACAAGGATGATAAATCTTGTTATTGAGTTGATTTCTCAACATTACATTTCAACATTACAACATTACAGCCTTACATTTCCAAGAAATCTACATACAAGTACCATACAAACTACATGGGCAAGAACACGCTAGCTAATATTCTGTAGTAAATGTGATTCAAGCTAATAAATGGTAACTTACAACTTGGAGATGTTCTTTGCTAAAAGTCTGTTGTTTGTCTAAAGGTTTGCTAAAAGTCATATCTTTTAGAAATTACAGTAAATTAACAAGAGAAAAAACTAACTATGTCCCCTTTTTTTTCTTGCTGAGCAAACCGTATTTCTATCTGGCAGACCTTTCTGTCATTTCAGTAATAATATCATATGAGCCACATAGATTATGGCTGCTCTTGCTGACTAGCACTACTATGCTAACAAAAATGCTTGTTAAAGGTGTTGAACAATTAACATGGCTTGCATTATTTGGGGTTGGTACTGAATTTGGGCCCTTCAAATAGTACTGTCTGTATTGATACGTGTTCCTGTTTGGGCTTTCAAAAAAAAAAAAAGAAAACTCAGTGCTGTTATGAGAGTCAAGCCTGGAGTGCACTGTAATCACCTGTAAGTTTCTCCAATTGACATTTTTTTTTTTTTTTTATCAATGTTTGTGTCTGTGTTCTGCATGGATTTTATTTTTTTTTTCTGCATGGGAGCATCATCAGACGTGTGTGTGACCACACATGCATGCAGCTTAGAGGGAAAAGTGGTTAGAACTTAAAATTCCCATAAGATATGCAGCTGTCTGATTTCTGGACTTGGGAACTGGTGAATACATGGATTGTATGACCACAAAGATATCTGGCTACAATTTCAGAATAGAGCATATCTGCTAATGAACACACAGTCCAGAACCTTTTACTATCCTGCTTGGGGGTTCAAAGGACTTTTCAATTCAAATTCTAGAAGAATAATGTACATTTAAGAGCAGGACAGATATAACTTATACATTTGTATGCATACACATGTACTGTAGTGTGATGAACTCATTTTGGTGCAAAATTAACTATATTGATGCAAGTAACTCTATATTGGATGCAACAAGAAGGCTGGCTGGTGCTTTAAAGATAATAAAAATCAAGGACTGTTTCTGTAAAGTGGCTGAAGGCACTTAAATAGCAAACTAGATATTTCCAATATCTTAGAAAATATTCAACTTCAACAGTCAAAAAATGTAGACAGTGGGCTGTAACACTCTCAGCAGCACACTGCTCAGAGAATACAACAGACCCAGGGTAAGAGTGTATGTGAGATTTTTTTTTTTTTTTTTTTTTTTTTTTTTTTTAAATTGTGCTCATGTCTTTGGCTAGAACATTTTTAAAAATTAATTTTTACCTCTATGTAACTTGGGATTGTCAACCTTTGAACTATGATGTACATAATAATGAGAAATATTAATCAATTAAATCAATTATACACAGCACACTAAGACACACATATCTGTTGATATACTAGTGTACAGTACACGCTCATAAAATGTAAGACTATTTAAAATGGATAATACAGAACAGCTTAGCGTGAAAAACTCAATTGCGAACATGTGACGACTCTAGAAGGCCACAAAAGGATGCACTCTACACCAGGGGAGCCTCACACTGAAAAAGTTTGAGAACCACTTAGAAATACATATTATACACACATGCTAAGTATACACATATGCTTACTACTCAGGGATAGAGGGAGAAAGAAAGAAAGAAAGAAAGAAAGAAAGAAAGAAAGAAAGAAAGAAAGAGAGATCACATAAATATACGTGGGACAACAGGGCTCAGGTGTGCTGTATTAGTCATAAACCCTCTAGTCTGTCCCCACACACCTTCCTCCCAGTGCAGACACACACTAAAACAACCCCCACCTGCTACATAGGCAACTTTTTTAACCATTTTTCTTGTCAGTTAAATCAGAATATTCTTCCTTGAATATTACCATCTGTTATGAGCCTAGAGATTTTCATTCCTATACACATACCTCTCTTTGCGTTCCAAGCAAAAACTCCATTCCTTAGTCACAGTTGCTACAGTAAGAACAGACTGCGCAAACGAAGACTTCATGCACTATAATATATATATATATCTTGAACCTGCTTCCCTTAAAAAAAAAGCCACTATTTTTCTAGAGATTATACATTAAATACATGCTTATCATCAATGGCCCAAAAATTACTAATAAATGTATTAGCCCAGCCACTAAGGTTACAGGAATTTTAATGTTCAGGCATCTCTTCAGGTATCGTTGCAGATAAGATAATACAGAAAAAGAAAATATAAAAAATAGAAAGTTGAGCACCTTTGTACCATCAGAATTAAAGCCATTTTTTTTTATTGCTGAGACATTTTAACTGCTCAACTCAAATGTTAACATTGTCTTTCTCAGACGTAACATTAGTATACAATATTAGTATACACACTCACTGGGTACTATTAGAAACACCATACTAATATTGGTTAGGGCCTCCCTTTGCTGTCAGAACAGCATGTACTTTGTGCCATGGATACCACAAGGTGTTGGAAACATGTTGACATGATTGCATCACATAACTGCTGCAGATTTATGCTGCGAATCTCCCGTTCTATCACATCCCAAAGATGTCCTATTGGATTCAGATCTGATGACTGGAACCTGTTTGAGATGACTTGTGAAACGGTGCATTATTATGCTCGAAGTAGCCATTATAAGATGGGGAAATTGTCACCAAAAAGGAATGCGCCTAGTCATCAACACTACTCAGATATACTACGGCATTCAAACAATGGTCAATTAAGGGGCCAAATGTGTGCCAAGAAAACATTTCCCACACCATTACACCACCAGCAGCCGGAACTGTTGACACAAGACAGGTTGAATGCATGGATTTATGCTGGTAACACCAAAATCTGACCCCGCCATCTGTATGTTGCAGTAGAAATTGCTGTATATTTATTTGTTTGTTTTTACTGGTGTAATACTTGTTAATTGTTTATAATACTGGTGCTTGTGGTTCAGACTGAGTTCTTCTGATCATCCAGATTCTCCTAGTCTTTTGATTAATGGCTCTCGTCTCCTTCTCTGTCCTTTTGGCCTTGCCTCCCTGTATGGCCTTGAAAGCCCTTTCATCCCCGCAATCCCCACTCATCCTTACACGCTTATGAACAGGTGTATTATATATATGGGTGGGTAATTTCTGTTTGATTTGAGCCATTGTGACTTTTATAGTCGCACTTCAGTTTAATTTCTCTGCAAATCTCCCTTTATGTCTATGCCAAGTCTGAGGAGCAAAGCTGTTAGGTTTGTGTGTGAGTGAGAAATGGTTTATTACTAGATAATTATATGTAAATGCATGTTTAAGAAGTATCCCCTGCCTGTTCTCACTCTGTTATCAGAAATCACAGTCTGTTATCAATGAAAGTGACTATGAGAGTGAGTGAGTGAGCGAATGAGATGCCCCTTGTGTAGGACTGACAGAGGAGGCATTCAGAAAAAGATGCGTACTGATAAATAGACTGTGAAATGGCTTAGGACCTGTGGATTGATATCCCTCCTGCCCACATTTGTAATAACACCTGTGACAGCAGTACAGCCATCTCTGTCTCCCCAGTGTGGCACCTTGTAATTGATTTGAGTTGACATGAGTCATTAATGTTGCCATCCATCTCCAAATAACCGACCTCCCATGTACAGTGTAACAAACAAGTGCTCTTAGGTAAGCTTCAAGCCAAAGTCTTTGAGTCTGACTTACTCTCAAATGGTTGAAGCAATGCTCGTAGGTAGTAAATTTTAGAAAACAAACATTCTCTCCTCTTTAGTAAATGGCTTCCATTGACCTTCTTTGCACCTGTCTGCACCAATGTCCATAAATAACTTTTATACCCTGCTGCAGGAAATGCTTTCTGGAGGACAAGTTAGGCTCTGACTGTATGCTGCCACATGCCATCTCAAATCCCCAATTAAACTTCCCACCCCCTTCTTCTGCCCATTCACCCTTCAATTATCTAGACTGTAGTCAGGGCCAGAAGCTTTGGTGCGAGTTTGGAGTAGCCAGTCATTTCTTTACAGTGCGGCATTTTCAGAACTAGCTCAATATTCAGAGGCATGCTGTAAAATTGTCTAGACACTTTGCAATTGTATGATGGATGGAAGGAAGCATAAAAGTCTTGTGGATCAAAGAGATGTTCTCCACCTTCTCCTACCACTTCATTCATCTATTCAGCTATTTGGGTACTTTGAAAAGTCTGGTACACTGCCAGGATGTAGAGAAATGTGTTATTGTTTTTCTACAGCCATACATTTAGAAAATTTTTCTAGGGACCAGGAAACCTCAACATGTTCCATTTTTGCAATTTTTTTACCGAAATAATTGAGAGAGCACCTGGCAATTACATGGTGCTTTGGTAAAATTGAATGCAATCTGAAAATGAATAAATGATTCTAAATGGAAGACCTAATTTAATTTGCAAAACTATAAGTTTGTTAAATCGAAAATGTAAATATCTAATTAAATTTACTTACTGCTACAGTGGGTTGTCCCATTGATTCTCATAGAGATTTACACTTCCCAAAAACAATTTATGGCCAAGTCTCAGCCTTTCTTCAGTGGATAATCTCACCTGGATACTGCAGATTGAAGATAATCGGAGTATGGCTCCTTTTCAAGATTTCTTTCTCATTGCCATCTCAGAGAGTATCATCTAGCTTGCTGATTAGAGATGTAAAGCTAAATCTACACACAAATTTCTTCTTTGAGACAATGTCTGTTGTTAACAGTGCTATATAAATAGATAATAATTAAATATTGAATTGAACTTGACTTGCCATTAAATAAATTAATTGAGTACTACATTTGAGTATAACGCAAAATCAGTGGTTATTTGCTTTGTGTAGCTAGTGTGAATACATTTTTATTCCATTAGTTCTATCAGTGGCCCAACTTTATTTCAGAAAAATGTCATGAGCTGGAAGACACTTGCGGAAGACACACTTGATTCTATTAAATCAGGCATTCTACAATAGGGGTGCCCAATCTAATACGCCAATTCTAAGTGGAATCAGGTGCAGCTCCTATTATGTTGGAATGAAAACTTGCAGCAACGCCGGCCCTTTGCAGATAAGATTGCCTGCTCTACTGTGTTGCCACAGACCTCCTTCAAGTGATGGCTAATGGCTGCTTATAACATATTATTGCTTCATTTATTTTTGGCAGACACAATCCTAATGAACCTATTTATTTATATTCACTCCATGTTTTAACCTTGGTGAAAGGATGTCATGGTGTAATTCAATGTAGTTAATTTATGACTTCACATTGTACACTATATGGCCAAAAGAAAGTGTACCTCACTATCACACCCATATATGGGTCTTCTCCAATACGCATGTAGCATCTAATATTTTATTTTATTCCATGGACATTCAAAACAGTGTAGGAATTTATATATATTTATGTAATGCTAATAGTGCTAATAATAGTTTGTCTTTTTCAGTGTATTAAAATCTGCATTCATAGTAACACTGTTTTGAACACTATTAAGACACAGAAAAAAACAGGTGTCTTCTTTTTGAAAAACCAGAATATGGTCACCCTAACTTATGTGATGTATTGTTACCCTCATAAGGGACAGTGATATTTTATTTTCTCATTTATTTACTTTTTTTCTTAAAACAAATCCAAACATTTAAGCTTTAAAATAAGCCCTAAATTTAGATTACATAGCTTTTCTCTTGACTTTATTTACACATGTGACCTTTGAAGTAATGCAAAAGTAATCAGATTACATTACATTCATATTGTGATACTTTATTGTGATACTTATTTCATATTGGGATTACGTTACTGATTACATTTTTGTATGAAGTAATATATAACTATAATGGAAGAAATTTTTTAAGTAACCCTCCCAACCCTGCTTATGGCCGTATGTGTACTTACAGGACTTGATTCTGCATCATTCAGCTTGTGCTCCCTAAACATCACATAACCAACCATGAATAGGCACTTTTATAAATAAGCAATGTCATCAGCCTGCAAATTTAGTGGCTTCTTTCCCATTTAAGGTCACTTTCTTTAACTATAATGTTTTTCTTTTCCTTGTGGCAGATTTGTCCAGACTATGCCTTGTCTTATACAATTTACTGGGTAATTTAATCTAAGACTGCAGTACTCTTAAGTTCACTAAAGTACACTAAACCTAATTATACTACAGCACACTTCAGTTTACTTGCAGCCAAACTAATGATAGTTATACTTAGTGTGCTAAAATGGAACAACTATTTTTCTACTTAGTGTACTTTGTATAAAGCAGCATTAAAGCCCAGCTTTAATTGTGTTAAGTGTACTTAACTATGCTAAAATGAACTAATTCAGGTATACTTCTGTATGCTTTAAATGTACTCAGCATATTTTATATAAATGATTTTGTTAGTATATTTCTAAAACACTCTTTGAAAATATTCAGTATATTGAAAATACAATTAAATACATTTATATTTTTACTAAGATAGACTGAATCTTTACTCAGAATATTAGCTATGGAGCCAAACTACCCAGAATGGACATAACAAAGCACTACAAAAAACATCCTATAATCTGAAACTGCAAAAAATGCAAGTTAAAAAGAATTATTTGGAAAAATTTCACATTTGTCTAGTATTTCCTATTGTAAGATAATAATTAAAATGTAAAAATATTAAACTTATTTCTAGACATTTGTTTTTATGAATGTCAAGCTCAAAATAGTCTTGTTCTATTAGCAGTTTGCTAATTAGCTAATTATAAGAACATTTAAAGCTTGAAATGGGTAGAAATAAGTTGAAAAATCCTATATTTGGTTTAGTACCATGCTATAATAGGAAATACTAGATAATTTAGAATATACTGTATTAAAGCTAGTTTTACATGTTAAGATTTTTGCATTGTAAATCTAAGTACATGGATTCATAGGGTTTATTTACTATCTTTTACATGATAGACCTAACTTCACTCTTGCTACACTATTGAGTACTAAAGAGTGCTACACTCTTCACATCATTCCGTTAATGTATATTGGGCTTTTAACAACACCTGTTGTCAGAAAGCAGGTTTACAGAATTATACAACTGTGCTGAATTACAATAGGAAGGATAAGAGCCATCAGTAATTACCCCAAGTTTTATATCCCTGAGAGGGATTTCTATAGAGGCTCATTTTTCACACCTGTAATGTTGATTTTTAGCACAATAATGTGTGAGGCATTCCTTTCTTTTCGTGTTAGTGCCATTAGGCCTATGAGAGTTTTATCAGCTGTACTATTTTGACAGAAGGGTTGGCAGTGCAGTTGGACATACAGTGAAAGCTGCATAGTGCTCCTGTGCTGACTGTTATAGCCCGAGACATGCACTGGCTCATAATTGTCACAGATTCGTAATTGCATTTACAGAAGGAAAGGTCAGCCTTCGTGTGTGTCAGGTTGCATTGCAGTTCCAAGATAAAGGTGCCGTGTAATTAATAGGAGTTTGAAATATACATCGTTCTGTAAAAATAGTCTTTATTTTGGATGGTATAAGATAGAAAAAAAAGGAGGTTTGTAAATGTTTGGTATGGAGCCCCTAAAGTGACCTGTGCTGAAAAAAATAAATCACGTGCTCATGCATTACAGTTTCCGGTGTATGTGTCTTTTCCGATTGTGTCATTGCCACAGAGGATGAGATAGGGATGAGAACGTACATCACTGATCTGTAATATATCTGTAACATCCATTTTTATTTGGAAATTTATCGGGCTCTCTGTTTTTGTATTGAAGGCCAAGTTTAAAATGTATCTCTATAAATTCATGTGCGTGAATGCTCTCGGTTTCTTTAAATGAATGATGGCGATGATGCAAACGGAAGAGAGCTATACACACCGGAAACTGTAATGTGTGTGCAGGAGAAAGGTTCTGGTGCTCTCGTGAAAAGTTTCTCTGCAAAAGTCTCTGTGATTTTATTTATTTATTTATTTATTTATTTATTTATTTATTTGCACAGGTCACTTCAGGGGCTCTCTAATTTAGCACCAAAAATGTGTTTAATAAATTGTTTTGTATTTCACCTACTTTATGTAACAAGGAACATCTAACTGTTTAGCGGTTACATGGACCATGTTATTCTGTTTTACAATAGGTATACCACTGTTAATTAGATTTAAGTAGTCCGTGTTTGGTTTGGTACTGATTACTGAAAAGTGCATGTTGAAGCTATGAGTAATCTTACTGTATAAACATTACTTAACGGATTATTCAGCACAGAAGATAAATAAAAGACAAATGGCACCTGCTGTGAGACCTTGCTTATATTAAAAGTGCGGATGCCTATCCTTATATCCAGTAGCGTACATTATTACAAAATGATTTTGTGTTCTACAGAAAATATAAATGGCTAACAATAATTTTGTAGAAACAAAACAGAACATTCCACTGCTTAGTTTAGTAAAGATAATCCAGAAATCATGGTCAGACTTCATAGCTGAAGACAGGCAACAGGCAGACTGGATCAAACATAAATAATATGTAAGCAATAGGAAAAGAAACGAAAAACCACACCCACACACAGACATGAGTCGAAAAATACAGAATATCCTAAAGCACAAGAACCAGGCTTGCATCATAAGCAAAAAAAGAACACAGGGAATATATTGTATACACAACTTAGAAAATAAGAAGAGGCAGTGGTGCGCACAGTTGGGGAAATCAGCACTCATTATGGGGGAGCGTGATGCAACTCATGCTTGGGTCTCAGTTTGAACTTGTGAACTTTTGACAAGTTCCACCAAAACTCACTTTTAATGCTCTAAATTTATATCAAGTTACCTCTTCTGCATCATTTAAACTACGTTTTTCAACTCAATTTTGCTGTCTGAGACAAAAATGGCATGGCAGATTGTAAAACAACTCATAAGCTGAGCTCAGCAGTCATAGAATGCACAATGTGACACGCTCAATTGAAAAGCGGCCAATTTAGTGCCATTGCGACAAAGACAGCAGACAACTAAATTCAGTGACATGACATTGTCATGACACTCTAGCTATAACACTCATCTAAAAGCCACTAACAGTAGGACAATATAGGATGACACAAAATTCATGGGACAGTTACAGATACTGTAGTGGAAATGGCAGAGGATCATCATCATATAATCTGACACATTATCATACAGTCTATCATAAAAGTTGGAATTTATTGGGATCATTTCATACAGTGTGACAAGGAATCATCTTAAAAGACTGAAATCGTGCAGGGCAAAACCGGCTTACAGCAACACTTTAGTGCACAATAGCTAGCTAATTCCATAGCCTCTCTTCCCATAGACATGCATGCACGCTGCCTATCTAGAAGACTCAGAAAATGCTGCTCTGTCTTCATGTCTTATCAAAGCTAATAGAGAATGCTGTAACAGATACTTTCAGTAATGTTCAGTTCAAAACTACGTAATGTTCCGGTAATGTTCTGAACCTATCTGCTGTAATAATAGTGTGTTCCAAATGTTCGTAGATCTCTGATCACAGCATGTTCTCAGTTAGACACAAACAAACATTATGGAAAGATTTGTGTTAATGTTTCTGCATCTAAAAATATGACAGCAACATTGCTGGACCGTTTATAAATGTACCGTAAAACATTTGCAAAACAACCAGGAAACCTGACTGATTGGATGTTCTTATAGCCGAAAGTTCTTTCCAGCAGAAGTAGATTTAGCGTTCCATCACTTTTCTAATCCTTCATTGGCCTCAGCTCTCTGATGAAAAGCCACAGCAATGTTTATTCTGGTCTATCCTCTTGATAAGTCCAGCTTGTTTTAAGAATTTCTTTTTCTGGTCCATCTTCATTCACTTATTCAGTGGCAAGATTGGATTTTCTTTGTTGCTCTCTGCCATATCTCATCTGTCTTCTCTTCCTGGTATGTTTATACTTCCTGTCCACTGAGCGCTGTACACACACAAAATGATGGATAGGGATGAGAGAATCCCTTCATGTGCTACTGGCAACATTGCAACATATTCAACCTGAAAGTGTTTTCAGAGGCTGTCATTTTTTTCTCGCAGAATCTATTTATTGATATCTGATGGAATGTAAACATAAAATAATTGAGCAATTAAAACACTCAGATTTTATTCACTGTGGAATATCGTCACATGCAGGTTGTCAGTTTTCCTAAAATAAGCGGATAAGCTGTATGGAAAATGGATGGATGGAACTATAGAGCAAATAATGACACTCTTTCTGATTGCACCAACTGAGATATCTGTTTGCTTAATCTGTGACTGTTGTCAGAAAGCATTTATGTACAGACTATGAAGAAACAGATCTACTTGACCCAATAGCCATCTTTTTAAAATCAGTTTTACTCTAATAATTCATGACGAACAGACAGGGGCCTTTTTTTTTCTCCTTGGAGAACCCCTATTAAAGGCATAGCCCCCCATCCATAAAGCTCTAGTGATGCCCCTGGCCATAAATAAGAAAGAACTTGAAAGATCTTGACCTTGTATCAATAACTAGTGGACGGTGTTGGGCCCCAGATCGTAGCTTTTAATTAAAGCTAATTAAAGTAACGGGGCTTCATGCATTGCAGCTCTGGCAGAGTAAATATTTTGTCCCTGAAAACATATAGGCTTTGCATTACCTCCTGTTGTGTAATTTGATTTGCAAATAAAATTGTACACACTGGGGGGTAAAATGGATTCACTGATTGTTTATCTTACATTACTGCCTTAATGACTTCCTGGCGGGCTGAATAACACACGGACACGTTCCTTTGATACAGAAACACTGATTATTGATTTTAAAAGTTCACCCTATGCATCAGATTAACTATATATATACAGTATCTCACAAGAGTTAGTACACCCCTCACATTTTTGTAAATATTTGATTATATCTTTTCATGTGACAACACTGAAGAAATGACACTTT
>JANDJT010000141.1:13228143-13245643 GCA_024331685.1 Stegophilus panzeri | reverse complement strand
GGGTTGGGGTTTGGCAAATCCTTTGGAACTTAACCTCAGAAAGCAATGATAAAGGAACAAATGAGTGAATTACAATTTGTTTCCCAGATATTTGTTGTCATATTTTCATCTGAATTCCAACTAGAACATTTAGAAATCCCCAGAAACTTTTTTTAATGCCAGGCTAGGGAATTGCAATCTAAAGGAAAGTAATACGTTTTCAGGGAAGCCATTTTTCTCTGAATGCACATGAATTTGTTTAGTTAGTTATTTATATTTTTTTCTGAATATAACCAAGCTGCTTGCTGTCTGTCTTCCATCACATCTAATATTTGTTGTTTATTCTAAGATGGCAGCATATGAGTCAATAATCCTATGAGAGGTTACAGTCTTGCTGAGTTGTTAGTGTATGTTTTTTTGGCATATGTTTGCCTCATTTCAGTTAAAAGTGTGTAGGTTTTTCTATGTAAATAAATGCAGACTCAAAACTGGAAGCTTTATGAGTGATGGGAAGATATAGCCAAAACATGCAAATGCAAGTGTTATTAATCCAATGAATCCTTTACCTAGCTAACCAAGGCAAAGTTTAAAAAGTAGTTGGTGATATATTTGCTCAAATAAATAGGGTATTTCATGAAAGCTTATATTTTGTCAGATGTTCTTTATAAATATTCAAATATCTGAATTTTAAAATATTTTTTCAAGGTAGCTTAAAAATGTTGCATCACTTTCTTTTTCTTCAGTTTCACCAACTTGATTGCTTTAGTCTGGTTCTCAGCCTTAGTTACTCATATTCTGAAACACTTACAAGTGATGAATCTTATTAGAAAGAAAGAACAAAATCCTGATCTGAGTGCAATGCTTAAAATGTATTTCATTATCCAGACTGAAAAATTAACTTGAACACCTGTGCAGATTATGAGAACTGGCATTGGCAGTGTTTGGTAATCCTGCCACATTCATTTCATGAGATTTATTATTAAATATATATACTGAGTCACAAGTTGTATTTATATAGCATGCTGTATTTATAATCCTGTCTGAACTGACATCTAAGAAAGTTTTGTTCTATGCTGAAATTTTTTATGTGGTATTTAAAGATGAAAATCTATTTTTTTTTTTGCACATAATATCTGTAAAGCAAAAAATGGCACTGATCCAGTATTTGTATCGGGCCAATACTAGCTTTAAAGAAATGGATCAAATATCAAACAAAACATATCAAATATCAGATCCTGTAACAAAATGGCAAAGATTTTAATTGGAATTGAAAAAAATATATTGTTGGAATTGGAAATGTTTACATGTAAAGAGATTTGACTGGATTTTCTTGTGTTAGGATAGATATCTGATTGGTAGTCGGTATTGGCTGATACTCAAAATTTCAGTATCGGAAAAGAAAAAATGGCATTGTGGCATCTCTAGTAAAGATGGTTTCTGTTTGCAAAGCAGAGCTACCTTTGTGTTATAGAGCATCAGAGAGCATGGTCCAGGGTGTACCCTGCCTTGTACCCGATGCTTCCTGGGATAGGCTCCAGGTTTCCCCGTGACTCTGAAAGGATAAAGCGGTATAGAAGATGGATGGATGGATGGATGGAATTTTAGATATATATAGAGAGAGAGACTCTTTAGTTTTACTACTTTTTTGGTTGGAGAAAAAAACATGTTCTAGTCAAGTAGTAACAAACTAAAAGTTTCATAGCCTGAGCTTCTGGACAAGATGGGTTGGGGAGGGGAACATACTGTATACAGTACTGTACAAAATCTTAGGCACAGGCAAATAATGCAATTAAATGTTCCTACATTAAAAAATACTATAAAGAGCAGTAAACAGTAATACATGGAACAAAGTCAATATTTGCTGTGAAGATCTGTTTCTTGAAAAAAAAAAAAAAGAAAGAAAAAAAGTAGACTCAGAGGAAATTAGCTGGTAAGTTTTACTGAGAACCAGTCACTACTTCTGGAGACTTTGACTGTCCCACTTGGTTCTTATTTTTGCAGCAAAACCTAGCAGCCTTCATTGTGTTTTTTGTCTGAAAAGTGGTCTCTTACATAATATGCTGCTTTCTATACTGACATCCAAACATTTTTTCTGTAACATTTCATTTTGTGCTAGAAAACTAATGTTTGGAAAAGTTTTTGTACTGACTCAATAATGTAGAAGCCATAAAATCAAAACCTATAACAGCGGTTGTTCTAAAAATAGAAAAAAAAAAAAAGTAGGGTGCCTAAGATGTATGCACAGTACTATATATGTGTGTGTGTGTGTGTGTGTGTGTGTGTGTGTGTGTGTGTGAATGACAGGTTTGACCTTATAGGGACAATTAGCTGGTCCCCATGAGGAAACATGTTTTTTTAAACATACTATAACTATGAGGTTAAGGTTATGGTTAGATTTAGGTATAGCATTAATTAGCTACTGTACATTAATAACTATTTCAATGGAAGGTCCCCACAATGGGGACCTTGTATGTTCTGGACTAATTCACAATTATTAGAATGCAGGCCCTATACCAATCATTGGTATGCATTGTTTGATTTCAGAATCATACCCTAGCTCTCAGTTTGACTTAAATTCTGAATGTGCCATTGTTGTGTTTACTCCTACTACTAATTTCCCATGTTTGCCTCCTCATATTGTGCATTTCATAACTTGTTATTGTTTAAATTCTACAAATGGAACATTTTCACTGACTTGCTTCTGGCCTCTTATAATTTAACATAAAACTGCATAACACTGATGATCCTTAAACGAATTAGAGTAAAACCTGTGCAGTTGTTCATTAATCCACACAGAGTGGTCTTATACTTCCTCACCAGCTGTGTTTTGTAGGAAGCAGTAATCAAAAGTCTAATTAAAGAATGCTATTAAAGGACACGCACTTTAACATTATTTTCTTTATACTTTATCTCTGTTATTATTCCAAACTGCTATTCCGGAAACTTTTGCATAAACTGACCTGGTTTATAAGCTCATTTAAAATGAAGTGGTTGAACAGATGAAGGGTTATTGCCCAGCACATTTGGTTGTGTAAACATTATTTCTACAGGCTCACCTTTGATTGGCTTGCGAAAAGATGTTTGGGCACAAATCAGCAACAGTAATTGACTTTGGAATAAGAAATGCATGAAGGAAAAAATAATTGAAATGAGCCATCGTCCATGACGCTGAAGATCTAGGTGTATCTCCTGTTTATATTTTAAAGAATGTTATGAAATTAAACCTTGTTTCCGGATGTTTATGTGAAGGGTGATTTACTGAGCCCAACAACAGTCCAGGTCTATTTCACGGATGGTATAATTATATGTTAATTACAGCAATAAAAACTGACACCCCACAACATAACCTTTACAGGCTGTGTGTATATATTCCTATATATAATCCCTGTTGGATCATAATGCATGTACACACTTATCCAGCTAGGCCTACTGAAATCCTGAGGCAGCCACGCATATAAAGTCCGTCATGTTGAGTAGCTCTTTAGCTTATGGATTCCCAAACGACTCATCCCATGTCCACCATTCACTTAAGAATAGCGTTATCTGACACTATGGTTTCCTGCAGACAATTTGTTCTACATGTTGCTGCCGTTGTAAAGCACAAAGCAGTAAATAGGACTTAACCTTCCTCAGCCCTGTCTTCAGACTGAAGCAGTGAGCAGGGCATTGTGGCACTCATAAAGAGTGTCACACAGGAAATTAATGCCATTCATCACACACTGGCCAAAGACTTCTATAGAGAAATCTCCTTCCGATGAGCCTCAGCCTTAATTTTACCCCAAATATAATTTACTGGAATTATGCTTTCGTCCTCCTCACCTCGTCATTTATGCATGAAGAACACAATGGGGTTCACAGTTGGGGGTCTGCAGGAAGACATATTGCCCTCTCCATTAGCCCAGCATGCAGTGAGTGGGCTCTGTGCAACGTGGGGTCCCATCAGATTAGGTTGATGATGAGGTCAGGCTCCTGCCGACTGTCCGTCAAATGTGTGCTTTGTCTAAATGATTCCTTAGTAGCCAAGTTCTCTCCATCCTTCATAGTTGATTGAGTCAGCTGTAACTAGGTAGTGAGTACAGTTTTATGCAAAATTTTAGGCATCCCTACCCAAATTACAGTGGTTCTTGAGAGGTTGGTAGAATTTTCTATATTTCTGCATAAATATGACCTAAAACATCATCAGATTTTCACACAAGTCCTAAAAGTAGATAAAAAGAACCGAATTAAACAAATGAGACAAAAATATTATACTTGGTCATTTTATTATTCAGGAAAATGATCCAGTATTACATATGATGTTTTAGGTCATATTTAAGCAGCTATATTGAAAATTCTAAAGGGTTCACAATCTTTCACGCACCACTGGTTGTAGCTTCCCCACACCCCCAAAGCATAATAGATCCACCCCCATGCTTAACAGTTGTCAAGGTGTTCTTTTCATCAAATACTGCTCCTTTTTTCTCCACACATACCTTTGGTGATTGTGGCCAGAGTTTTTATTTTCAGTGCACAGCACTTGTCTCCTCTGGCTTATCTGAATGTTGTGCTGCATACTGCTTTGCATCAGACTTTTGAGATAAGGTTGCTGGTAAGGTTTTCTTCTGATGACTCTTCCATGCATATCATGTTTGTGCAAGCAACACTGTACAGTAGAACCACCAGTCCTGTGTTAGCTAAACTTTCCTGCAGGTCCTTAGTGTAATATTGGAGTTTTGCTTTGTTTTCCTGGCCTGCATATGGGAAGTTCTGTCATGGTTTTCCAGATATTGCCTTGACTTCCACCGTTCCCAGTAACTGCCATTTCTTAATGACATTTTGAACAGTGGAAATTGTGAGCACTTTGATATCTTTTTATAGCCTTCCTATGTATGCTTTTCCATTTGGGACATAAAATAAACAATAAAACATTTTTTATATATATGCATAAACAGTCTTTTCATATCATGTATTGACAATGTACATTGTAAGTAATCTACAATGCTGTGTATCTGATTTCTTTGTTTGTCTTTCCTTCTGTCCAAGTGCATTTAATTGGCTGCCTTGTGACAATATCTTTAAAAGTGATGTAATACAGTTAGAAATGCTATACAAATACAATTGAATCGAACTGAAGTGTATGATTTATTCATTCTTTATAGAAATTGACAAGGAGAGTTGTGGCGACCCTGGCACACCTCTCTACGGGATGAGGGAAGGAGATGGGTTCTCTAATGGAGATGTACTGCGCTTTGAGTGTCAGTTCGGCTTTGAGCTGATTGGAGAGAAGACCATTTCCTGCCAGAACAACAACCAGTGGTCTGCCAACGTCCCAATCTGCATCTGTGAGTAACAGTTGTAGAGAATAAGATGAGCTATATCACCCCATTACAGTGCTATAGTACCTGACAAAAATTTTTTAGACTTCACAAGGGATACCTGATGTAAAATAGAACAGAATAGATTGGCTTATTTAATACATAAATGTCTAATTTTAGCAACAGCCTTCTACACTAAGAGTTCTTTGCTTTGGTAGTTTTTAGTTGTTCTAAAGTTCAAAGGTTAAATTTCTTTCCATATCTAATTGGAATAGTGAACAGATCTGGCCTATTTATAGCCCACAGCCCATCCAGGCATATGCGACATTAATATTTCACATAGAGTATTAATATTTCACATAAACTGCCTGCAGCTTATGCTTGGATTTTTTAAGAAATTATTTGGTATTTTCTAAGTAAGTAAATTCATTTTTGAATGCATGCTGTTTGTCCTCACTTTTACTTTGTTGGTTAGATCTGTATTAAGCAAGACTATATAGGCATAAGGATGCAGTGTTTATGACACACACAGACATGTAAAAATAAACAAATAAATAAAAAAAGCCACCTTTCCTTGAAGATTTTTCTTTAGAACATTCTGCTAATGTCCTAGTGCATATTTCAGTGGGTGGGGACCGTGTGATCAGACTGTGTGCATAGACTTTAACTATTCTCTTCTATTCTGTTCTGCTCTCTTCTGTTCTGTTCTAGTCTATTCTGTTCTGCTCTGTTCTGCTCTATTCTGTTCTCATCTAGTCTATTCTGTTCTGCTCTGCTCTCTTCTTTTCTGTTCTGTTCTGTTCTATTCTGTTCTATTCTGTTATGTTCTATTCAGTTCTATTCTATTCTGCTTTATTCTATTATGTTCTATTCTGGTCTGTTGTGTTCTGTTCTTTTCTGCTCTGTTCTGTTATATTCTCTTATGTTCTATTCTGTTCTGTTCCATTCCGTTCTATTCTGCTCTGTTATATTCTGTTCTATTCTATTCTATTCTGTTCTATTCTGCTCTGCTCTATTCTATTCTGCTCCGCTCTATTCTATTATGCTCTGTTCTGTTTTATTCTGTTCTGTTCTATTCTGTTCTGTTCTTCTGTGCTCTGTTCTATTCTGTTCTGCTCTGTTCTGTTCTATTCTGCTCTGTTCTAGTCTATTCTGTTCTATTCTATTCTGTTCTATTCTATTCTGCTCTGTTATATTCTGTTCTATTCTGCTCTGTTCTGTTCTATTCTGCTCTGTTCTGTTCTAGTCTATTCTGTTCTGCTCTGTTCTATTATGTTCTAGTATATTCTATTCTGTTCTATTCTGCTCTATTCTGTTCTGCTCTGTTCTGTTCTATTCTATTCTGCTCTGTTCTGTTCTATTCTGCTCTGTTCTGCTGTGCTCTGTTCTGTTCTAGTCTATTCTGTCTGCTCTATTCTGTTCTGCTCTGTTCTATTCTGTTCTATTCTATTCTGCTCTGTTATATTCTATTCTATTCTTCTCTGTTTTATTCTGTTCTATTCTGTTCTGTTCTAGTCTATTCTGTTCTGTTCTATTCTGCTCTGTTCTGTTCTAGTCTATTCTGTCTGCTCTATTCTGTTCTGCTCTGTTCTATTCTATTCTGTTTTATTCTGCTCTGTTCTAATCTGTTCTGTTATGTTATATTCTGTTCTATTCTGCTCTGTTCTGCTGTGCTCTGTTCTTTTCTGTTCTGCTCTGTTCTGTTCTAGTCTATTCTGTCTGCTCTATTCTATTCTGCTCTGTTCTATTCTGTTCTATTCTATTCTGCTCTGTTATATTCTGTTCTATTCTGCTTTGTTCTATTCTATTCTGCTCTATTCTGTTCTGTTCTAGTCTATTCTGTTCTGTTCTGTTCTATTCTGTTCTAGTCTATTCTGTTCTGTTCTATTCTGCTCTATTCTGTTCTGCTCTATTCTGTTCTATTCTATTCTGTTCTATTCTATTCTGCTCTGTTCTATTCTGCTCTGTTCTGTTCTATTCTGCTCTGTTCTGCTGTGCTCTATTCTATTCTGTTCTGCTCTGTTCTATTCTATTCTGTTTTATTCTGCTCTGTTCTAATCTGTTCTGTTATGTTATATTCTGTTCTGTTCTGCTCTGTTCTGCTGTGCTCTGTTCTATTCTGATCTGCTCTGTTCTGTTCTAGTCTATTCTGTCTGCTCTATTCTGTTCTGCTCTGTTCTGTTCTGTTCTGCTCTGTTCTATTCTGTTCTATTCTGCTCTGTTCTATTCTATTCTGCTCTGTTCTGTTCTATTCTGTTCTGTTCTAGTCTATTCTGTCTGCTCTATTCTGTTCTGCTCTGTTCTATTCTATTCTGTTTTATTCTGCTCTGTTCTAATCTGTTCTGTTATGTTATATTCTGTTCTGTTATATTCTGTTCTATTATATTCTGTTCTATTCTGCTCTGTTCTGTTCTAGTCTGTTCTGTTCTATTCTGTTCTATTCTATTCTGTTCTATTCTGCTCTGTTCTATTCTGTACTATTCTAATCTATTCTATTCTGTTTTGTTCTGTTCTTCCAGTTCCCTGTCTCTCCAACTTTACTGCTCCTATGGGCACAGTCCTTTCTCCTGATTACCCAGAAGGCTATGGGAACAACCTTAACTGTGTGTGGCTGATTCTATCAGAGCCAGGCAGCCGCATCCATTTGGCCTTCAACGACTTTGATCTGGAGGCTCCTTATGACATCCTGACAGTGAAGGACGGTGAGCTGCTGGACTCTGCTGTCTTGGGCCGCTTCACTGGAGCCGAGGTTCCTTCCCACCTCACCAGCAACAGCAACATCCTCCGTCTGGAGTTCCAGGCCGACCACTCCATGTCCGGCCGAGGCTTTAACATCACCTACAGCAGTGTGTATTTCATTTGTTGTGTTTTACAACAGACTGTGGGTTTCAATCTTGCACATTTTAAAAAAAAAATACTTTTGTAGGTAATCAGTAGTGCATGATATTGTGATATCTAAGTGTAATTGGTGGTATTACCAAAGTATTTTCTAGTCTTATAGGGGTTCTTGAAGTAATCTAGAAGCAATATTTAACTATATCAGGAATGCACATATATATAAAAAAAAAAATTCAGTGCATTTTTTCATTCAATAAAAGTAACAAATGCTTAATGCTTAGTTGAAAACTACATCAAAGTGAAAATAAACTTCTTTTTTTTAATTGAAAAGTCCGTCTTTTCTATAGGACTCCACTAAACATAGCTGACTGAATAAAATTAATTAAAAAAAATAGAAAACTATTAAAAATAATAATAATAATAATAATAATAATAATAATAATAATAATAATAAAAAGTTTGTATTTTGGCCGTGATGTTCTTTGGGCAAAAACAGGATCACTTTTCCTGCAACTTTTTCACAGTTTTTATTCTTTCAGACAAAAACTGAAAGTGTTATACTCAGCCATTTTCTGATGAAATTTTGCTGCATCTCTAACATATATTCTGTGGAATCTAGAAATGTCTACAGAGCATCCCCCTATTTAAATTAAATTGAGTGAAAACTAAACATTTCTCCATTACCTTCTTCCATAAATGAGGACAAAGTTTTACATTTTTTTCACAAAGCATATTAGGCTGCTCTCATTAGGATATGGTGTAGGACATGGCCTCCATAATGGACTGACACTTTGCTCTGTGTTGTCAGTAAAGAGCTGTCAGAAATGTGATGGAGCACTGTTAAATCTGTATTCATTCTGACAAACATGGTGTCCTTCTTTCAGGCTTTTCCTGTCACTAGACATCCATCAGTCAGTCAGACACACTATTTAAGTGCTCGACTTCCAAGCCTCTGCCTCAGAGTCCAGTTTCTGTATCATAAAGTTCTAAAATGGAAATGATAAAAAGAATCACATGTGGTCATAAGCTCTTGAGTAGATTAATAAGAAATGCTCTTAGTGGAAAAAATATATATTTAATGTTCTGTGCAGCTTCAGTCTTGTTGCTTTGTGCTGAAGATGTCACTAAAAAAAGAGCCACTTGTGTGGAGACATTCATAATTATCTTTTTACCCCCTTATTTCCTAATGACTCCACATGCAGAAGAGACATACTGAGTATTCAAGCAGTGAGAACTAGGTTACCATAGTACTGGGGAAAATCAATAATACTTTGGGATAAGCTTGAATTCAGGCTTCACTAACACACTGCTTTAAAAACAAAACAAAACAAAAAAAACACTACAGCTTTATGTAGAAAGCAATTATTTATAGGCTACCATGAAAAGAAAAAAGAATCTTTTATTATGAAATATAAAATAAACATGTGCTAACTAGATCGCATTACGGGGAAAATGGCATCACATCAAACATTATGGAGTAATTACCACTGACCATAACATCTCATGCCTGTGCATTATATCTGCCATGACATTTTTATGATGTGGTTCTGCCAGTCTTATTATGGTTTGAAAGTGTTGTGAAAAGTGTATTTTGGACCTTATTGGCCATTGTTATTTATTTTCCTCTCCAAACAGCATTTGGCCATAACGAGTGTCCAGATCCTGGAATTCCTTTAAATGCCCGGAGATTTGGTGACAGTTTTCAGCTAGGCAGCTCAATTTCCATCATCTGTGAAGATGGCTTCATTAAGACACAGGGAGCAGAGACTGTGACCTGTGAGCTGAGCACCGGCAAAGTGATGTGGAGTGGACCTATCCCGAAGTGTGAAGGTAATTTTACTGGCTGCAGTCGCTGCCGCTGGCAAGGGCAATTACTACAGTATCCCCTTTTACCTATGCAGAGGATATGAGTGTGGATGGACTAAAGAGTGAGAGGTTGTGTCATGTAAGAAACCAGACCAGAATGTAAGAATCAGATCAGGCCACACTTAAATTTTTGGGTTTAAATTCCGAAGGTGAATAAGACTACAATAATTTCAGGTACTACTGCTTATACAATGGTTTAATCTTCATCTACAATTTCTCTTGATCACAAAGCGATATCAGTCACAAGGAAAAAAATAGACACATAAGGAAACCTTTGATACATTTTCTGTATATCCCTAACGCTGGAAAAGTTACATTCAGTTAACTTGACTCTAGTGTGTACAGCATTTCCATGAATTGATAAATTCATTAACTAGCCCACCAGGTAAGCGTAAGTGCTCAATTGCATACTTTAGTTGCCCAGAAATCTAATTGACTAGGCTTAAAATTTCTTTTTATAAAATATATAAAATATTATATAACCTTTGTATCTAACTGTAAGCTGTTTATTATTGTTACCTTGTTGGAACACGATTTTTTGATGGTAAAATTATATGTATTGTGAAGTCCCAAATACCACGTAATGCATGGTGTCACATCTTTTCATTTATCAAGTGCTCCACAAAATAATTAAAAAAAGAAAGCTCAAATTCCATATGCAGATAGTTGTTAGTTTGAAATATGACATGCAACTTTTGTTGATATCGTTGCTATGTTCTTTATACGAAAGCAAATTTTGCACAAAGTCAGACTATAGATGCTGGGGTCTACACCACTACGGGGCCTGAACAAACAAGCTACAGTTGACCTAGGACAATGAACGAATAGATGATGAATGTACATTGTGTTTATGTCCTTGACAAAAAGTCCTTGGTACAGTATGTTATGCTATATGTGTTGTTCTGTCCTTGCATTGCATGTAAGATGATATCAAGTCTGGCTAGCTTTTTTATTTCCTCTCGATATGTTCAATATTGAAGTGACTGTGTGTTGTGCTAAGCAGAGAGTTAAGTAGCAGCTTTGCACTGAAATTTAATATTTAATTTCATCTGTTTCATTAGGGTTTCCACACACCTGCATTTTCCTGATTCTAAGAAGATCAGCCAAGCCAAAACAAACCAAAATTAATCAGTAAAAATTGTTCTACCATCACCGAAACTCGGTCGATGTGCGTAGCATGTGCTGGGATTTGGAAAGAGTACCTTGTGCTGTAGTTATAACATCACAGTGGGTTTTGTCAAAATCAGTAAAGGAGTAGGTTGTTAAACTTGCTTGTGCAACTATGAATGAAAAGCAAATAGCCCAGACATGACAACTTGCTACTGTCCACCCCTGACATGAATACAATAAATCACATCAATCCAATTATGTCTTTTCAGTTTACTTACTTTTTGGAAATGATGTACACTTTTGAATCAAGTAAACTCACTGAATAACAAATACATTTCTAAGAAATGTTTAACAGATGATTAATTGTTGAATCAAATTTCTTAGCCTCTGAAAAACAAGACATTTTTCAGACTGCCATCTAAGCTTGCTGTTTATTATTGTACCTTTTCTCTTTCCACAGCTCCTTGTGGTGGTCACTTCTCTGCCCCGAGTGGGGTCATCTTGTCTCCTGGTTGGCCGGGCTATTACAAAGACTCTCTCAGCTGTGAATGGGTCATAGAGGCTGAACCAGGGCGCTCTATCAAGATCACATTCGAAAAGTACTCCATACACACTTATCCAAGATTTTGAAACTTGTGTCCAACACAAAACTCAATGCTTTACAAATTTCATATGCTGATATTTTACTTCCCAGGTTTCAGACAGAGCTGAACTGTGATTTCCTGGAGATCCACGATGGGTCTAATCTTCTGTCTCCGTTGATCAGTTCATTTAATGGCACACAGGTGCCTCAGTTTCTGTTCAGTAGCAGCAACCACCTCTACATGCTCTTTACCACCGACAACAGCCGCTCAAACAGCGGTTTCAAGATCCTCTATGAGAGTAAGAACACTGCCAGTTTAACATGGATTTTAAATGATTTGTTGCTAAAACTCTGCCCATTGCTTGAATGAGGTTTTCATGATCTCGTAAGTAATATAATAGAATTAGTATACCTGAATGAAGAGTATTGATTAATATTAAGTCATTGGTTGGGAATACTCACAAGCATGTAATTTTATTAGACTTAACCTTGTACAGTTAAACAATTTTATGGTTCTTCAACTTGTAACTGTGAGGGAAAGTGTACAATTCAGACATCAGACTGTATTTGCACCTTATCCCAGAGTGCAGTGGAAGCAGAAATCATTCACAGAGTATTTGCTATAAAACACTGAACAGTTTCTGTTATGCTTCACTTAGTTTTATCCGTACTATGTTGGAGTGCTTCCCGACTTTACAGCCCAAGTTGGTTTTATGTTTAAATATCCATAAATACACCGCTTGACATACAGCAATGAAAGGAGTCTGATTATCTCTTGGTCTCTATGTGTAGGTGTGACAGTGGATGCCTACTCCTGTCTGGATCCTGGGATTCCTGTCAACGGTTTACGCTATGGCCAGGACTTCTCCATCGGATCCACAGTTTCTTTTGGCTGTGACTCTGGCTACCGACTGAGCCATGAGGAGCCCCTGGTCTGTGAGAAGAATCACTGGTGGAGTCACCCTCTACCCACTTGTGATGGTAGGTATTCATCTGTGGTCCATCAATTTAGTACTAAAAGCAAAAAGAAGTGGATTCCCTAATCTCTTCAAATGAGGTCAGTGACAAAGCAGTTCTAGAAAAAAAGGACGTTGACTACAACAGGCAACAGGCTATGTTTGTCACATTGCAGTGTACCTGCACACATATTGACACCTCAGGTAAATTGTAGCCTGATGAAATAGGTTACACATGTCAAAGCTCTTTTGGTAGCCTGTCCTTTTTTTTTCCAATTATGTTATGTTCGCTATTCTGAGGGGACCAAATTAAGACCATGCAATTCAATGGGAAGCCATTAGGCAGTCATTGAAGAGGCTATTTACCGTGATGGCTGCTGCTACTGATAGGAGCTGATTTGCTCACCAGTTTAAGTCATTTAGGAGATTTTTTTAGAAATGTTCTTTTACCTGTTTAAGCCTACAGCGGAGGATGTGAAACCAAAACACAAGCTTATTGTGGAGATAGTACTTAGTATTATCAGTGTAATGTGAAATAAAAATATAAAAAAATGTAGAGACACTGATTTTGGTATAGATTTCATTTAGTCTCAGCTTATTGTTTAGATGTTCATCTTGTTTAGATATTCATATTATTCAGTAACTACAAAACTAATATGTGGGGAAAGTAATTCTGGACACACAAATAGATCCTTCAAGTTTAAGGTATTAAGGAAAGCCTGTTGATTTTCTACTTTTTAGGGTTCTCCAAAAGCAGGATAAAACGCTTAAGAGGTAGAATGGAGAAATATGGTGTAATTACAAATAAAGGGGAAAAGAATAAATAGCCCAGATGAGAGAGTGAGGTCAAAGTGTTGCCCACATTTCTCTTCATAATACGACTCTGTTAGAGTTGTCATTAATTTCTGATACTCTGATGATATTGCCTTGGATAGATGTGGAAGTGGAAGTGCTCAAGAGAGGGTTCAGTCTCTCCAGTGGAGTTGAGAGTGCTACATAATAATGTATTTGCTTGGCTAATTCATCATTTACTTTCTTTGCTTGTACCTCCATTATCCAAAGAGGATAGTTCGTCAGACAGGTCAATTAGGTCTTCAGTGTCTATTGCTACATATTGTAGTGCAGTGCCAGACTCAGAAGAACAAGTGGGAATTGCTGATTATGTGTCTACTCTGACATGCAGCACTATGTGGAGGTGATGTGAGAGGACCAGGTGGTACCATTTTGTCTCCGGGTTATCCTGAGGTTTACCCAAGCTCTCTCAACTGCACCTGGACTGTAGAGGTCAGCCATGGCAAAGGTAAATCACACACACCACACACACATCCTTCAGTCCACTAATTACTATAGTATGTTGTGCTTTTGACAACACTTGACAAGTATCAGAATTGGGGATGTATGAGAATATGGTTTTTTTCTGGTACTCAGTCATGGAGTCATGGAGCATTTTATTTAGCTCTGTTTATGTTGGTTACTGCTATGTGCTGCTAGTAATCAACTCTAAGATTTTTAAGTTGTAACTGCGTTTAAACAGTATCTTTAATAAGGAGCCCGAGGATGGCCAATCTGAGCATGCAGAGCAGTATCAGCAATGGTCATTAAAGCATGGTCATTAAAAATGAGAGCAATGTGCCATGAATTGCACCCTGACTCTCGAGCAAAGTGTAGATCCTGGTGAACAAGAGGAAAGGAAACGTGCTTTTCTGTGAAAAGTTCTCAGTACTCACAGAGCTGAAGTGATCTCACATGCGACAGTTTCTCTGCTCAACATTCAAGAATACTTTTGTGTGTGTGGGCAATTCACAGTAACTTGCACTCATTTTTAAGGATCACAGATGCTGTTTTGGGAGCCTTTTTATAAGTAAGTAAGTAAATAAGCATAGTATCGGATCAGCACCTCATACCAGTATCAGTACTGATGCATCTCCAATCAGAATCTATGAAATCAAATGAATTCAATTTTGATAAATCCAACATAGATATAAAATTCATGAAGACTTGAATTGAATAACCTTGTTTCCATTTTAATTACTCAGTTATTTTCTTTTCCTCATAAAACCCTTCACTGCTCATATAACCATTTTAGCCTTTCAACTGTAAACTTAAAATGGCATTATTTACATACTGGATCTTTGACTCCCTGCAAATATAAAATTGCTAATGCATTCACAAACACCTCCCACAAGTCCATTGTATTTAGACACTAAAGGACAAATGATGATACCATCTTTTTCCCAAGCTCCCTGTAGCACATTTCAAGGTGTGTTTGCCTCCAGGTAGCCCACATGAACTCACTGTACTGGATTGTGAACATGCTTTTTGATTAGTCCAATGCTGTGGACATACATGTATGAGTTGGCAAACGAATGGAGAACAAGCTCCTGAGATCTATTAAGCGGTGCTGTTAAAGTCTTCCTGAGGACGAACTGCAGGGAATGCAGAATTAGGTTCTGCTCTATGCCCTGCTCTATAAAATATCATTGCACAAGCTTTGAGTTCTGAATAATGAAAGTTTATCTGAATTTTAATTTCCCAGAGCTGATAAAGTATTCAGTATGGAAGGTCATTATGTTTCACAGAAGAATCGTGCAGAATTGAAATGCTCCTCCTTCTGTCTTACACTCTTACAAAAAAGAATAACCTTGGGGCTCTTTAGAAGGGTCTCACCTTCAACGTAAAGATAAAGATATTTCTTTGGCACCCGAAGCCTTTTTGTGCAGGTTGAAAAGGTTTATCTGATAAATTGACTCACATATTACTGGTTTCTTGGATAACTATGGGGTAGTTGATATCCTTGTTGGTTTGGTTTTTCCCAACAGGAGTTCAGTTCAACTTTAACACCTTCCATCTGGAGGACCACCACGACTATCTGCTCATCACAGAGAACGGGAGTTTTGTGCAGCCTCTCGCTCGCCTCACAGGTTCTGAGCTTCCTTCGCCCATCAACGCAGGCCTTTACGGCAATTTCAAGGCCCAGCTGCGCTTCATCTCTGATTTCTCCATCTCCTACGAGGGCTTCAACATCACATTCTCAGGTCTGCCCTGTCTGACACTATCACTAAGGCTGAGTTGACTTGACTATTTAGCACTTTTCACACAACATTGCTCTGTCCTTGCAGACTTGTATAAAACTTTATGAAGTTGTTATTGGTGCGTAACTCCTAATATGCTTCTGGGTACAGGTCACTTCACTTGGGTCTATCATTATAATTAATGGACTGCTATATGCTTAATAGTCAAAGGGCATTATTTTTATGTTCAAAACCAGAGCTTTTGTGCCATGTTCATATTCACTGTAGCTTACAGATCCTCTATGGAATCACCTGCATTAACTGCTAATGGCAATTTATGCAAATGTACATTTCTAACTCTCCCAGTTGACAGGAGAAACACTGTAATGTAGGCATTAATCGTAAAAGCTGTGTAGTACCTACAATGGATTACTGCCAGTACATAGTGCCATGGAACGCATAATTAAAAAAAAATACCTTTATATAGATTATAAATATATTATTTATGTTAATCACCTAATGCCTGTGTTACTCAGAGTACAATCTTGAGCCGTGTGAGGATCCAGGAGTGCCACAGTTTGGCCGCCGTAATGGTTACAGTTTTGATATTGGGGATACACTTACTTTCTCTTGCAACATGGGCTATCGTTTGGAGGGGGCGCCAGAGATCATTTGCCTTGGAGGGGGCCGGCGCATGTGGAGCGCACCTCTGCCAAGGTGTGTGGGTACGTTGTCAGCTGCTTTCATTTATTTCCTTTCCTCAGTATTTTCTGTGTATGAGCAGACTTAACCACATGGACTTATCATATATTACAGAATTCTAGAAAGAATGAAAATATGACCTAAATCATATCATACAGTATGTTGGGATAGACGAAATAATGAGTTATATTAGATTCTTAATTATTTAAAAGATTTGGTAAGCATTTGAATATTAAAATTTTTCCAGCTGAATAAAATGTTTGGTTAATCTTTATGTAACTCAGTTAAATCCCTTTTTTTTTTTTTTTTTACTCTTTTTCGACGTGTGACAGTTGACAAAAATAGCACTGCAGCAGTAAATAGTTGCCCTTGACTTCCTGTTTGGTTTAGTCCAGTGTGATCGCTAATTAGCAGCTGCTCCAATTTCTACTGACTTTTTCTCTTTTTTTTTTTTTTGCCGTTTTTTTTTTTTTTTTTTGTATGAGCTTTGCAAAGCTTCAGCACAGCACATTTCAGCACAGAAGTGAAAGTAGCCACTACTTCTAGCAAATGCATTTTTTTTCTGCTGTGTCCTTTTCAGTGAATTGGCTTTTCCACTGAGTGAATTTTATTTTATTCACTTTTGGTCTGATTCCAATTTTAGCTGAAAAAGCAGAAATGTAGTTTGCAGCGAATGCTAGCACTAAACCGTAGACGTTGGCATCTTTGTTGAAAGTAGGCTGCTAAATACCAGAAGCTAAATCTCCGTGAGCAGATTTTAGTCCATTTGAGCCCCTTTTCATTGCAGATGGAAAGTCTGTTTGAGAGAAATAGTTTGTAGTAGTTAATGTTAATCAATGTAACCTTTCACATATATAACCAACCATACCAGCTTATAGTGCATATTTCCTGAAATACAGATCGATTACATGCAGATGCACACACACACACACACACATACACACACATCGTCATCAATTCAATTCAATTCAATTTTATTTGTATAGTGTTTTTGACAGTAGACATTGTTTCAAAGCAGCTTTACAGAAACATATAAACTCGGTATACAGATTTTAAAAGTGCGAATTTATCCCAATTGAGCAAAATGGTGGCAAGGAAAAACTCCCTAAGATGTTAAGAGGAAGAAACCTTGAGAGGAACCAGACTCAGAAGGGAACCCAT
>JANDJT010000141.1:13191246-13202818 GCA_024331685.1 Stegophilus panzeri | reverse complement strand
TGAAGTATCAGGAAATCCTAGGAGAAAACATCATGCCGTCTGTGAGGAAGCTGAAGCTTGGGCGTCATTGGATCTTCCAACAAGACAATGATCCCAAGCATACCTCAAATTCCACCAAGGCTTGGTTGCAGAAGAAGTCCTGGATGATTCTACAGGGCCATCACAGTCACCTGACTTGAACCCCATAGAAAATCTCTCGTGGGATTTGAAGAATCTATATTAAGGGTTTTTCCTGTAACCACCTTACACTTGCGAGAGGTGTTGGGGGGGAGCTTCTGCTTGTCTGTTGTAAATATTTTGTAAATCTTCATTTAAACAGACAAGTGGCAGCTTTGCCCCGAGCACCTGGTAGTTATGAAATACCCCTGGATATATGCACACTCCAGTTTCTACCTTAAACAAGTGATTTGTGAAATAACTATACCAAAAATATACTCCACTCCCTGCAGCACAAATATTATTCCTCTTCTGGGTTGGCAGGGGTGTAACATGAGAAGGTACACACAAGTGAGTTACATATGCCCTGCAGAGAAACGTTTTAAATAAAGCTTGTATCTTGCCGTTGAAAGGAAAAGGAAAAACTCTTTAACCCACACTACTGTGGTGGTATTTGACCTTTATTGAAGAACAACTTGTAGCAAATACAATAGCCCACACTGGGAAGTTACAGAAAAGAAGGGGACACTTGAAACACATAAAGATTTAGCTAGCTCAGAGGGATTATGAATGAGTGGACGTGAGAAATAAACTTCCCTCTTCACTGACCTTGTCTTCGCCTTTTCAAAGGTAGCTGAGCAAGTGTCCAGTTCACACTTCGCTAATACTATTGTGTCCATGGAATTCAGCAGGGTTTTAGTTGCAGTGAGGGAGAATGCATTAACCTGCTGGTAGGCTATCTTGTTTAAAATCAACTAAATCCCTGTCTGTCTGCAATTCCATTCCACCTGCAGGATTAGCCATTTGAGTGCATAATAAAGGTCAGATAGAGCCATGAGAAGGTGAAGCTGCCACAGTTCGCCCAGACACTGTAATTTAGCCAGCAAATGAAGACAGGGGAGTGAATGAAAATGAATTAAAATGGCTTCGTTTATGTAGTCAGGTATTTTGTGCTGCTAGGAAAGTACTGTTAGACAATGGACTGTGATCAACTTGTAATCAAGCCTGCTGGGCAAAATGTGGTTATTTGGACTGCTTCTCCTCATTGCTTGAAGCACAGAGCTGTCACAGTCCACATGCAGCATACTTTTCAAAAAAAGACAGGCTATCTAGGACCTTACATGCAGTAAGGGTTCATTATTATGTCGAGTCAGTTAACTGATCTCTGCATAGCTTCTTGTTATATGAAGCAGCAACTACATGTCACAGAGCGGTGATTTGCGCAGAGCGAGAAAACCTTCAAGGTATCAGTAAATAAGAATTGTTAGCAGAATTGTGTTATTATTTGGTTTATCAAACATGCAGCACAAATGCCCATGCTTCAACTTTTTTTCTGCCTTTTGTGCAGTGAGAGTGTGATAAGAGTAATGATTATGGAAGTTAATAGGAAGTGTTGCACAGCAAGTGGGCCTACACTGTTCTAGATGCTGCAGCTCCATTAACCAAGCACTTAATCTTAATTGTTCTGCCTGCTTAGTGAGCGATTGTCTCTGCCCGCACAACACAGTGAGATCTTAACACAAATTGTCTTCTATAACGATTACACTAATGACAGACCTCTTGAGCTCTGACGTCACACAGATAACGTGCCACCAGATTTCACTGATCATTATAACATCAGCTGAATGAAGGCAGACTGTACATGTTTTATACACTGATATAGATTACATCATACCTTTTGGTGTAATTAGAATAACTCGAGATTTAACCTTTTCCTGCTGTGGTGTGAAACAGAATTATATGTTTATCAAGTGTATTACATATGAGTATATGTAAAATAAATACATAAGGAGGAAAATATCCTACCCATGGTGAACTGCAGGGCTTGGACAATAAGAAGTCAGGTCAAAATATTCAGCATTTAATACTAAGTTAATCTAGTTAGTCATTATATTTTGTTCACTATACTCTTGGAACAGTAGTTCTTAGGATCTAGTTTATAATCTGAAACACACTGTTGTAGAGTTCTATATAGAACAATCTTTATTTATCAAAGTTTATTTATCAAAGTTTATCCCATTCCTCATGTCATCTCTTCAGATTTTACAGTAATACCAATGTAGAATTTGTTTAAAATACAGTAGGACTGTATCTCCTGTATCTGAATGGGGTTGGTTCCAAGCCCACCAGTGGATGCCTGAAACCGGATAGTAGCGAAAACTATATACTGTACATACCTATGGTGAAGTTTAAGTTATTATTATTAGGCACAATAAGACATTAACAACAATAACTTATAATAAAATAGAACAATAATAATAATTAAAAGTATGTGAATGTGCTCTCTCTCTAAAATATTTACTGTACTGTACTCACTTTTCTTCTTCTTCTCTTCTGGACAAAGAGATGATTAACTTTCCTGGAGGCACCGCACAAGATTTCAATCCTGTTACTCAAAACGGGGCACAATTTAAATTATGAATGTTTATTGTATTTCTGGAATTTTCTGCTTAATTTTTTTCAGATCACTGTCAAACATGGTTTCACTTAACGGATACGGGGGTTTTACTGTACACATTTTATCTTATCACCATTGTACACAATAATCACAGCCTAAACATTCATGATAGAAACAGAGCATTGTGTGTTTGGGATCCCAATTGGTGGCATCTTTTTTTCCTCAATTTACCAGTCCACTCATTTTCACTTTTAGTTTTCCTTGTTTCCCTTAGGGCAAATTGAATATAATCTCTAATTTCTGTTATCTACAGTATATACGTATGTATTGAGTCAGTAAAGATCATAGTGGTAAAGTTTAGTAGACATTTAGTCATCTAATATTGCTCCACTTTTAGTAAGACTTCAAAATGAGCTTCATATAGACCCAAACATAACAGAAGGGTTAAAGCCTCAGTCATAGTGACTAAACATTCAAATAAAGAATTGTTCATTTTTGGATGTAGCTAAAGACTTTGTTAAACCGTTATCTGAACACACAGGAAATAAGTGTTTACTCTGTAATGATGGCCTTAAACAAAAACATAGCTGCTTTGTTATTTTGACTGTAGCATATGAACTCATCAGCGTCTTAGCTTGAGATCATGAATTCATAAAACTATCTTGACTATGATAATAAGTGACACATCCACTACAACATTCACAGGTTTGTGATAGATTTATTTTGATGTAGGTTGACTGTTTTCCCAAAAGTAACATGGCTGTGGAACTGACTACTTAAGGGTACAGCTTATTAATTTAAAACGGGAGGTAGGAATGGCGACATATTTTCAAATGATATTATGAGTTGGTGTTGTTACCTAAAATGAAAGTTGTTTGAAAGTGGCATAGACTCTGATCCTCTAACTATTCAAAATATTACCACATGTCAGGTGGCATTGTAATAGTGTGGCATGTAGCAGGCCGGTGTATCCTCTCACATTGCAACACCATAGTGAGTGTTAATTAAATTAAGAGCAGTGCTGGATTTTCCAACTCATTTAGCTATAAATTTTATTGTCTTTGTCAACAAGTACTTCCAAGCATTGTAATCTGTATGTATTTCAGGCTTTGAGCTGTCACATTGTGAGGATCCTGGCGTGCCCCAGTTTGGCTTCAAGGTAAATGACCAGGGCCACTTCTCTGGCAGCACTATCACCTACAAGTGTGACCCGGGCTACACACTGCATGGCAGCAGCATACTCAAGTGTATGACAGGGGAGAGACGTGCCTGGGACAACCCTCTGCCATCATGTATAGGTAAGATGGAGCCACACAGTAATGACTCACAGAAATGATAGGTAAGTTGCAAACTTATGGAAAGTGGAATAAACTTGATCCTCAACCATGTCACATAAAAGTCATCTCTCAATCATTAATGACTGTGTGAATATAAAAATAGCCAGCATTTATGGAATTACAGAACCTTGATATATTGAACCCTTCCGCATGTTGACAATGTCACTTGGCGAATTCAACATCGGCGCTAATCTTAGAGCCCCAAATGAGTTATGCAGGCACATAAGGGTTGTGCACAGTTATTCATGTACATTTTGATGGATGGTAATTAGACAGTATTGGCCTCTGAAGAGCCAAACATTAGGATGTCCACAGACCTAAGATCAGAAGTGCTCATTGTTAGATTTTGAGGAAAAATTAATCGCAAAGCTGTTATCCGAATCCCTAGGTCATGAGAGCATATAGACTCTTGTCTGGCTGACTCTGTCTTAACTTTCTGTTAAAATAAGACACACCCAGGGGTAATGTTTGTTCTTCCTTGCATATAAATGATGGACAGTGTTCCTACCTTGAAGTTTTCAGACTAATATTTTTCAGACAGATCTACCAGCATTAAAAATAGATGCTCAATAATGTGAGGGCTGTTTTATTTTCAGCATGACGGCTTATCATTATTCTCCCCATTACTCTTCTTTTTTATTGCAGATAAAATATTTAATCTTTTTTTTTTCAACCCCACCCAGTCTGAGGTGTGGATGACGCAATGAGTGTAGATCTAAGTTGCTTTCTCTTTCTCAAAATAATATTTATGGAAAGAAAGAATTTAAGGCAATTAAGAAGTTAAGAACTGAGATTGTAAAATATCCATGGTCTAGTCAGCATTGATACTCTTAGACAGCACAAATCTGCCACACTGATAAGTGAGTTGGGTAAACGTGGGATTGTCTGGGATTCAAACTGTGCTGCACCAGTTTATTGCTGATGCCACTGAGTGGCCAGTCAGTGCAGATGGAGTGCTACAGACATGTGATTGAGCAGCTGCCATGATAAGCCATGAGTGTGGCTCAGTGTTGCTTTGGAGGAGGCTCCTCTAGCGCACTTGTCTAAAAAACACTCTAATGTTCAGATTAATCAAGTCCCGTACTGAACCCTGTTATTCAGGCTTCATTGAACTGTGCGTCCATTGTTTGTCATGTAGATGGCTTATGCAAATGAGGCGGGTTGAAAGAAAATGCTGATGTGGGCTCCATTAGCAAACGATGCCCACCTTCACAAAGGCTCCCAACTAGAAACATGCACAGTGAGTGTGAGACAGAGTGCAAGGAGGAAGAATAACAGGTGGCGGAGGGGTGAGCCAACAACTGAAGTTAGTTATTAACTGCTGAACTGCTTATGAGAATATAAATGTAAATATGAATCAAGGTGGGTGTTGAGCTCATCTGTCTAAGTCAAAGATGCGGATGTCTAGAACAGGAAGCACTGTATCTCCCTGACATGAGCTGGCCAGTGGCATGCTGAGAAATATATATATATAAAACAATGGGGGAGGAAAAGGCAGTCAGTGTCCTATAGTGTTAACTGAAGTCTACAGGTCCTTTCAAGGGGTTCTGATAGATAGATTATTAGATTCAACCAGCTTTTGGATTCTACAACTTGTCTTTTATTTCCCTCCTGTGAACTTCTCCTTTCTGTTTCTTCTTCTTCCTCCAGCCGAATGCGGAGGACGTTTTAAAGGCGAGTCATCGGGCCGTATCCTGTCCCCTGGTTACCCATTCCCTTACGACAACAACTTGCGCTGCACTTGGGTCATCGAGGTCGATTCAGGCAACATCGTCAGGTGCCACTCAGGACTTCCTCACAATGTTCACCACTCAACACCTCCAAATTCAATACCTTACTAACCCCAGTAACTTCCAAACTGTATATATGTGGCTGTAGTCTGAAACGAGTGCACTATTTATATGCTACTTACATGGCAGAGATGAACATCAATATCTCATCTATGTGGAGACAAGCAGACATCAAGGGAGTTGATGCCTGCCTCGCAAATCTCAACTGGCTCAAGTCATTATGTCTAAAATGCAGTTTATAGATTTAGCTATTACAGCTGCATGAGGTTAAAAGCACAGCAACCTTGAAAGCAAGATAATTTGTACATGGCAGCAAAAGCCTTTCTGAAATCAGATATTTATTCATTACTTTTTCATCTATCCTCACATTCTCATGCAGACTGATTTGCAGAATTATTATTAAGAGCCGCAGCATAGGCACCGCAGCTTTATCGCACATTTATTGCACTCTGGAGCTCAATGTTAGTGATGAAATAATGTGAGGGCGCTTCATTTGGGTCTGGTCAGTGTGCAGAATTTTGATCTCATTTGCTGAAATCGTTAGCTTTTTATATTAAGTGCTGTGCAATTTCGAAATACAAAATTAGTGTTTGCAGTAAAATGTTTTTCACATAATTTGTTGAAAATTTCTTTAAACACAATACTTATAGTGGCACAGACACAAGGGCAGCACATTCAGATTTTTTTACTTTTGTAAGATGTTTTTCATAAAATGTCTGAAGATGGAGTAAAGTAGTAGAAATGCTAGGTCATTTCACAGGTTGTGAACCACAAATAAAATTTACATTTATGGCATTTGGCAGACGCCCTTATCCAGAGCAACTTACATTTATCTCATTTATACAGCTGAGCATATGAGGGTTAAGGGCAATGCTGGGATTTGAACTCACAACCTTCCGATCAGTAGTCCGACATCTGAACCACTGAGCATTAATGTTTCCCTTTATTCTAAAGGGAAACATTCTTTATTCGGTGACACAGGAACATGGGAAGCATCACAGGCCAATACCGTTTGGGGGGGGGGGGGTATTAGAACAGGATTTCTAATTTAAATCTTATTGGTCAGATGTTGATTAACTTTCTTTAACAGCAGTAGTGACAGTAGTGCCATTTATGTCACATTAATGCACTGGTTCTAATACTATATTGTTGCTATGGTAACAGCTCATTCACTGGGATTTGTATGTCGGACCCTCTATGTAATGTAAGAGATTAGGGAAACTTGTTATTTAATAAGAAAAACTGTATAAAAATTTATATGGTGAAGTTTTCTGTAAGAAGACGTTTTTTAACATTTTGCGCTTCTTGAGTTTGCGCTTCTCAGTAACATTATAAGCTGCATTTTTATTTGTCTTATTAACTTCAAGAGAGAAAATAAGAGTCTGGTGAGGGAAAGACTTTAAGTGGTTCAGAAGCACAATGTGTCATTCATCTGTAATTAAAGAAAAATGTAATTGTTGGCAAATTGCTGTCGTATAAATGGAATAAAACACGTTCTGACATGCTGTTATTTGGAAATAATAAACTTTTTGGGTGAGACACAGCTCTATAATTTGTGTCAGGCTACATCACACCATTCCCACACCATTGTTTTCCTAACATTTTATTCTGTACTTAAATTGTGTACCAATGACTACAAAATAAAATTTGCAAGGGTGACCTCTTTCCTCTACAAAACCAGAAACCCCCCCCCATCCCCCCATTTAAAACCTGTACATGTCAGGGTGTATAATTATACTGTTGATTTTTTAGCTCAAATCACAAAGTTTATATTCAAGTGGTAACTAAATGGTATTGTATTTAACTCTTTGGCAGTCTGCAGTTCCTGGCTTTTGATACGGAGGCTTCCCATGACATCCTGAAAGTATGGGACGGCCCTCCGGAAAATGAGATGTCTCTGAGGGAATTAAGTGGCTCTCTCCTACCAGAGGGCATCCACAGCACCCTCAACATGGTGACCATCCAGTTTGAGACTGACTTCTATATCAGCAAGTCTGGCTTTGCTATTGAATTTTCCAGTAAGTCCCATCACTTCAATAGTTTTGCAGGTGTTTGTTTTTGATTGACAGGTTTAATATAGCAGGTCTTGGTTGGGTTTTAATTCCTCTGTACTGACATATTATTAACAGGCTTCATCTTCTTAAAGTGACAGATGTGATTAGTGTTTCCATGTCCTAACTGACAGTTTTAGTTTCTTCTGGTGTCTGTTGGTTTATCTTGATTGACAGTTCATATTGGCCAATTTTAGCACAGTCAGCTGACTGTGTGTTAATTGGCTATGCTTGTGATTGGCAGGCTCAGTTGCTACGGCCTGCAGGGATCCAGGGGTTCCCATGAATGGCACTCGCAATGGAGATGGAAGGGAGCCTGGGGACACTGTGACTTTTCAGTGTGACCCAGGATATGAGCTACAGGGTGAGATGAAGATCACATGTATACAAGTGGAGAATCGCTACTACTGGCAACCCAGCCCACCAGTCTGTATAGGTAAGTGCTTATGGTAGACGTTATTCACACGTGTGTGTTTTTTCCTTCAGAAAATAGCATACCTAATAGATGCATGGTTTTACTGTTTTTCTTAATACTACCTATAGTATAACTTTTAATACTTTCAGTTGAAAATTACATTTGCTTCTAAAGCCTGCATAGCCATATTCTCCAGTGTGGGAATTAGCATTTTTTATCGAAAGGTTCTCAAGAGTTCTGAAAGTCAAGCAGCACTTGAGCCGAAGTGTTAATTCAGGCATCTGTCATCATCCTAGTGATGAAAGATTGTGCTAAAATTAATGAATATCAAATTATGAGATTTGGATTGCTTCCTACGTTTCAAAATATTTCAGTGGCAAAGCAGAAAAAGGTGGAGGAGCCGCATTTTGCCTCTTCTTTTCATGTGCTTTCAGCTAATTATCCTTCTCAATATATCGCCCTCTTTCTATCTTTGTCTGCACACACACCCATTTCTCTCTCTCTCTCTCTCTCTCTCTCTTTCTCTCTCTTTATATAGGGTTTGAAAGCTGTATGGGTTCAGTATTGCAAGAGAGATTTCATGTTCATATTTCACACTTCTCTTAAGTACTGTATTAATGAACAAGAATCTTTATATGTTGTGCATACCCATGTTAATTTCCTTTCCTGTGTGTTTTCACAGCTCCATGTGGTGGGAATTTGACCGACTCTTCCGGCTTTATCCTATCTCCCAATTATCCTCACCCATACCCTCACAGCAAAGACTGCGACTGGCTCATTGTCGTCAACTCTGACTATGTCCTCTCACTGGCATTCATTAGGTAAAGACCCAATCTGATAGTACCCGCTTTGTTTAAAATTTCTTTTTATATATTTTCATAATTTAGTTTCTTATTGATTCTTATTGGTTCATATTGGGGGCATGGTGGCTTAGTGGTTAGCACACTTGCCTTGCACCTCCGGGGTTGGTGGTTTGACTCCTGCTGCCGCTCTATGTGCGCAGAGCTTGCATGTTCTCCCCATGCTTCATGGTTTCTTTCAGGTACTCCATTTTCCTCCCCCAGTCCAAAGACATGCATTGGCATTTCCAAATTTCTAGTTTTGTGTGTGTGTGTGTGTGTGTGTGTGTGTGTGTGTGTGTGTGTGTGGGATTATGCCCTGTGATGGATTGGCACCCCATCCAGGGTGTCCCTCACCTTTTGCCTTGAGTCCCCTGGGATAGGATCCAGGCTCCCCCGCGACCCTGTATAGGATAAGCGGTACAGAAAATGGACGGATGGACTGATAAACTTGCACATAAGCTTGTGTTAATGTCACCTCTTAAATCTTACATATAAGCATGCCATTGCCATTTTTTGTTGGGTCGAGGGGTAGTTTTCTAATTCCCACCCACTAACTAGGCTAGCATGTGCATTCTCCAAGACTCATGAAGCCAGACACCACATCTATTTTTTAAGCACTGCTGATCTTACTACATCACAGGGTAGATGAACACACTCAGAGGAAAGCAATAACTACCCTCTCCCACATACATGAGCTCATCAACACCCACGATTGGATAGTGATTGAAAGAGATTCTTATGGTCACAAGATAGTCCTTACTTTCTCACACTTATACATCTTCTTGTGCTTCTGTTCCTCACCAGGAGCAGCCTCTACTTACCTTGCCTTCCCATTAGCAAGTGGCAGGTTACTCAAGTCGCTCCCTTGTGTTGTTTGTGGATGTTCACTGCCAAGCTGTTTGTAAAAATTGACAGTTGCTAAACTCTATATACTCTGCAGAGTAATTTATACATTTCACTGTTATTTTTGTTTAAAATCATTTGGATATTGTAATAATGTTTTAAAGTCTCCATGAAATCAAAATTGAAGTTTTGTGGCTTTTAGTATGAATATGTTAGCCTTAAGGTTATCTATAAGCTAGTGCGCTCCAAAACAATGACAAAATTCGCATTTAGAATTTACAGTCTCTCTCTACCACGGATACGGATCAACAATTTTGATGACATCATTCTGCACTTCAGTTTCTCATCAGATATTCTGTCCAATCAAATGCTCTCTAGAGTTTGAAGTGTCCCGCCCCCAACATTATAAAAATCACCTTGCTTGCCATTGTTAAGCGAGAGAAATCATATCAGCAAGCATGGGTCGTAAATGTGCCTTTGGCTGTTCGAACACATGCGTTTTATTCAGTTCTCCAACTGTAAGAAGGAAATTAGCTCTTGTCCAAGGCACTAACTGTCAGGTACGGCTTAGCCTGGGCTGTGAGGTAATCTGAATGCTATTGGCTATTTTAAAAGGGGGAGTAGCTGCTCGATATGTCCACACTGACTTCCTGTTTCAGTGGAAATTACGTCAACACATCAAATAACGCTGCTCATTTTGAGGCACTTTCATGGGGACTTAAATAATAAGTCTGTCCATTTTTTAACTTTAAACATTATTAAATTAAAACTAAATACAGGCAGGAACTGAAGTGAAGGTGGAGAATTGGTGGAAAGTTGGGCAACTCTATATACAAGAAACCTACTGAAGACAATAATTTGCATTTGCCACCTCATAGCTAATTCGCATAGAATCTAAAGAATTTCTATTCACATGTTGCTTATTGTATTTCCAATGTGTAATTTGTTGCTCTGTGTTTGACATAGAAAATGAATGGTTGCCTGTTGCTTTGTCACTGGCTTATGCGATTGCAGGGTTAGGCAACTTAGAACGCGTCTCTGTATTCTATTAATAGTGTAGGTTGTCAGGGTAAGTAGTTTAGGGATCCATTGTCGCTATCATTAAAGTATCAGACAAGTTATCAGAATGCGCTACACTGCCACCTACCAGTGAACAAATACACAGTATGCATCTGGATTTTTAAAAATAAAGATCTACAAAATTAATGGTTTAGTTAGAAAAGAGAAATTTGTGGGTTTGATACAATTTGTAATACGTTACCTTTCCTCATCAGCCAAAACTGTGTGGAGTAATTATGTAATGGCAAGTCCTGAATTAAAATGCATTTCATGTCCACAGCAGATAATGAACCCAGTCGGAATTCTTTGCTCATTTTGTGAGTAATGATCCCAACATTTTCCCCCGCCTTGATTTATTTACTCCATGATATATGGGCTAAATAACATTGCCAATAGTGTCTATAGCTTTACATAGTGAGATTTTAGATAGTGCTGATGAAATTTGAAGCTGGAGTCCTGAAACACCAATACAAATGTGCTGGTGCACTGTGTTAATGTGAAAAGCAAAGCCAATCACCCTTTTTTTGTTTCTTTCTTTTTTTTTTTTTTTAAGAAGAAGAACTTATACAGTATATTACTGGTAAGTTAGAATCACTTGTGCAAGCCCTACAATATTATACCTATTTTACGCAAACCTCTGTCAGGTTTTCTATTCAATAATAGAAAACCTGACAGAGGTTT
>JANDJT010000141.1:13157389-13191146 GCA_024331685.1 Stegophilus panzeri | reverse complement strand
AAACCTCTGTCAGGTTTTCTATTATTGAATAGAAAACCTGACAGAGGTTTGCGTAAAATAGGTGTAATATTGTAGGGCTTGCACAAGTGATTCTAACTTACCAGTAATATACTGTATAAGTTCTTTAGGCCTCTCAGAAGAGAGTCTTATTGGATTATTATCCCAGAATAAAAGCTCTCTTGACAAAAATATCAGTCTCTTAAAATCTTCCATGAATATAGATGGACCACCCTGCTGATATAATCCAGATGCTGTTTCTGTGGTTTGTTGAATTAAATTTTTGTCTTTATGCAGCTTTAGTTAATTATTAGAGTCATGTTCAAGCTACAAACTAGACAATAAATGCACATCATACCCCTCTAGGTAGAACAGTTGCCTGGGTTTGGCATGGAATGTGCGCTAGACTTGTTTCACATTAGAATTTTGTCCTCTAGCAGTACATAATCACACTGGAGTTTGGCCAGTAAAGCAGCATTTCAAATATATTTGTAATGAATGGATCTCAATCAATTCCTTCTCAGGCATTTTCATTACACAGTTCATTAGTGACATAATTCTCCTTAAAATATGTCACAAGTGAGAGCAGAAAATGAACAGTACCAAAATGAAAATAACCTCAAACATTAGCAACACTACACACCTGCCATCTCTCTTTACCATTAGCATTATCTGTGTTACTGCCCAATCCAATTACCACAAAGCTAATTGTTTGCCGATTGACAGCTCCAGAGGCTATGCAGTGGTGGGAAAAAAAGAACTGCCGTCACATCTGGTTATTAAAAATTAATGACATTTTTAATGTACTGAAAAGAAATTGGCCTAAATTCCCATGTTTGGGTGTCTGTTATCTCACAGTGAGCTGTGAGCGATAGATTTTAAGGCAGTGGAGTGTGTCGAGTACACTTAGCGTTCTCTCCCAGCATAATGGAGAGAAAACGAGTAAATCAAATGCAGGCATAATCCATCTCTTGAAAATGATTCTGCTGACAGAGGACACCTCAGCATCATACCTTTCTGTAGATAAAAATGTTTGAATGTTTATCTCTGTCTTTGAGACCCATGAGTATGGCAAAGCTTTAGAGATTATCTCTATTGTGGTTGAAGGTCTTTTATTTCTCTGTAGCTCAGTCTGGGAATGCACTGCTCGCAGGTACCCCCTGGGTATTTATAGATTCTGTGTCAATGGCAGCACACTTACAGAAGCTGTATGAACAGAGGTCCAGGTCTGATGTAGCTAAAATTCAGTTAGAAAGGACTTCTAAGCCTATGTGACCAACACCCAACAAAAAGTCTTCAAAGCAGCCTATATATGTTATGACAAAAAAAAAATCAATGTACTATCTTAGGATGAATTACAGATGTCTAAATATTTTTTTTTCTTCTTCCAACACTCTTGAAGTCTTGCTCTGAAAGGCCGTCTCAGGTCGCATGCAGAGTCCGTGGGCTGGGGTAACTCATGTGGTCCTTTGATCACACTGAGTGGCTATTAAAAACTGCTCTTTGATCTCCCTTCGTCTCTTCTTATCTCCTCTCCAGCTTCAGCATTGAGCCCAACTATGACTTTCTGTACATATATGATGGGATGGACAGCAACAGCCCTCTAATCGGCAGCTTCCAGGACAGCAAGCTTCCTGAGCGGATCGAGAGCAGTTCCAATGCCATGTACCTGGCCTTTCGAAGTGACGGTTCTGTCAGCTACGCCGGCTTTCACCTGGAGTACAAAGGTATGCTGCTGAAAGGTTCTGACATTTACTAGTGCTGCAAGTTAATTCGGCAAGAAGAAAGGCTTTGATTAGTCTTGATGGACAGGATTGGGGTTATCTCGGATGAGACATTTTGTCATGGTTATAAATGATAAGTGAAATAGTATTAAACTTAATGCCAGATTTCCATTATTGTTTAAGTAGGGCTTTGTGAAGTAAAGCCAATTTCTTTGGATATAATGCAAATGTTTTATTAAACTTATTAATGAGTTTTTATTGTTATTAAACTATTTGACTAGTCGCTTGAATTAAAAAAAGTTATATGGTTGTAATAAGTAGCTAAAATATTATTGTACATATTTAAATGATGTTTAAAAAAATTGTGCTTTGGAAATTCCATTGGTCCATGGAATTTATTTTACAGTTAAAGGTGTTCCTGGCTAAAAGTTACAACCCCTGGCATAAAAAGGCATAATTCCATGCTTGGTTGAGTGAAACAATATTAACACTATCTTGGTCTCCTGTGCTTATTAACATAAGATAAAATAAACTTTTGTTAATCCATTTTGGGAAAACTATGGTGTTACAGCAGCATGATAGTAAGAATAACAATAGAAAGGTAGAAAATTAATAAATATATCTATAACAGTGGCAGTATCAATATGATAAGTGTACAGAATGAACAGTGAATGAGAAGAATGATATATACAGTTCATACATTATATATGAATATATAATACAAAATTATACATTCTTATTTTTCTAAGTTTCTTCCCAACCCTTTTCTTCTCCTCTTCCCTCTATCATGAAGCCAAGCTCAGGGAGTCATGCTTCGACCCAGGCAATGTGATGAACAGCACGAGGTTGGGCAGTGACTACAAATTGGGCTCCACAGTGACATTCTACTGTGAAGCAGGCTACATGCTCGAGGGCTACTCCACCCTCACATGCATCATGGGGGATGATGGCAGGCCTGGTTGGAATAGGGCCTTGCCCAGCTGTCAAGGTATTTTGCAAGTTTAAAAAAAAAAAAAAAAGATTTCTGATGACTATAGAGAATGCTCTAGACCAGGGTGTCATCAACTGGTGGATGATATGGATATGGATCCAGCAAAGTATTTCAGCAGACTAAGTATGATAAAACTGGCCATAGTTTAGAAATTCAAGTTTTTGTAAGGTGATCCAGCTCAGCTACATGTTTTTCGCATGCATTTATGTCAATTTATTTTGCTGAAGATAGCTGATTGGACCAGAGACAAGATAGAGAGCTACAGTTGCAATAAAAATTATTCAATCCCCATTGCAAATCAGTTTTATTGTCAAAATGTACAGACTTTCAGCTGTTTGCAATGAACAAATCAAACAAAAGCAATTAAAATAGTTCAACACAACGAATGCTTCAAGTGGTTTCCCCGAATTCAACTGAAAATGCAACTTATAATGATTTCTCCAGTTTCAAAATTATTCAACCCCTGAAAGAATCCATCACAACAACACAAATATGCAGAGCAGGTGTTGTCTCAAGCACACCTGATGCAAATAATCAAGGATTTCATTAGTTGCACCAGGTGGAACACATGAAATACCTGTCTAAATAACTGTCTAGGGGCAGAAAATGCATGAAATACCTGGACGAGGCAGAAAAAGGAAGCTATCAACGGCTTCAAGCAGATTTCTGAGAAGGCAGGTTGTGAAAAACCCTTGAGTGGCTGCAAAAGACCTGCAGCAAGACTTGGTTGCAACAGGCTCTGAGGTTTCAGTGAGCACAGTAAGGCGTGTACTAAACGCAGAAGGTTTCCATGCCAGAACTCCGAGACGTACACTACTACTGACCCAAAAGCACAAGAAAAGTTGCTCAGAATCATATAAATAATCCACAGAAGTTTTGGGATTCTGTTCTGTGGAGCGGTGAAACAAAACTGGAACTTTTCGGCATGATGGATCAGCGGTATGTCTGGAGGAAGAAGAATGAGGAAAGAACACTCTGTCCACAGTCAAGCATGGTGGTGGCTCGGTGATGCTCTAGGGCTGCTTTGCATCCTCTGGCACTGGAAACCTGCAGTGTGTGGAAGGCCAGATGGATTCACTGAAGTATCAGGAAATCCTAAGAGAAAACGTCGTGCCGTCTGTGAGGAAGCTGAAGCTTGGGCGTCATTGGACCTTCCAACAGGACGATGATCCCAAGCATACCTCAAATTCCACCAAGGCTTGTTTGCAGAAGAAGTCCTGGAAGATTCTACAGGGCCATCACAGTCACCTGACTTGAACCCCATAGAAAATCTCTCGTGGGATTTGAAGAAGGCGGTTGCAGCACGCAAACCCAAGAAAATTACTGAACTGGAGGCCATTGCTCATGAGCTAAGATTCCTCAGGAAGTCTAAGGTGAAAGGGTGCTCTTCTAGTGCTCTAAGTACTAAAGATGCTTGCCATGAAGGGGTTGAATAATTTTGAAACTGGAGAAATCATTATAAGTTGCGTTTTCAGTTGAATTCGGGGAAACCACTTGAAGCATTCATCGTGTTGAACTATTTCAATTGCTTTTATTGGATTTGTTCATTGCAGCTGAAAGTCTGTAAATGTTGACAATAAGCCTGATTTGCCATGGGGGGGTGAATAATTTTGATTGCAACTGTACATACATTAGGTCAGAAAGTAGAGTTTTGGTATGATTAACAAACTGATCATTTCAAGCCGTCTTATTTATAGCCGTAAACTAATCATTAATGATTAAGCGTTAAAAGTTAACTGTTGTCATTATTCAGTCACATTAGTAGCTTATCCAGACTTTTGTTAGCAAGTAAAGAATTTAAATCTAACTGGACCTACAATATTTAGTTGAATACCGCTGCTCTAGGCCCAGGAAATAAATGTTTGCCATATTCAAATCAATCAGTATGATTTTGTTGTGTTGACCATATGTGAAGTTCTGTATACGTGTTGACGTGTGTCATGGGTGTTTGTCTGTCCAGCACCTTGTGGCAGTCGCTCCACTGGCTCTGAGGGAACCGTTCTGTCGCCAAACTTCCCCAGGAACTACACTGCAGGCCACAGCTGTGTGTACTCCATCTCTGTGCCCAGGGAGTTTGGTATGAATGCCCTTTTATTTACTATTAACACAATTGATGCAACCTGGTATAGTGAGATCTAGTCATTCTCATGAATTGTCTCATGTCTTCTGTTGGTTAAGTGGCATGGATTGGGCAGTCAAAGAAACTACATCTTAAAATTTGCTTCACTGAACTGAAAATGATCTCCTTGTCTGTTGGTTGGATTATAGGATTATTTTACACCCCCAAAACCTGTTACTCAATCCAGTCAGTGAGAAACAGCAGTTCCTAAGCTCAGGCTGCAAAAATAAAATATAAAATAAAGCTTTTAGAAAGGCTGCCTCTGCTTAGAGAAGGGTGTTACTCACAGGGGACTTTTAGGAATCCAGACTGAAGAATGCTCCAGGGCACATTGTTTTTGTACAATGTAATATGCACATTTAAGATTCTCTCTGGTGTTGTTAAACACTGTGTCTGCTGCATATAGTGGCTCCCCGTGGGACTTTTTCTGGCCAGTTGGCAATTATCATATGAAAGTAACAGGTTTGAATGCTCTAAATGTAGATGTGAGAAAGGTGAAAGGTGAAAGGGTGATGGATTTGTGAAGAGTGAAACATGTACAGTTACTGCCTGAGTTATCTGCTGGCCTTCGGAAACCTATCCTTTTTGTTGAATACTATTAATATAAGTATGAGGCATTGTCTTAAGGATATTGTGTCTAAAGCTATTATGCATTATTGCATATAATATTATATACTTATGCATTCTGACACACTTCAATTTGCAGTGCATCATCAGAACATCTGTAGTGATGAATTCTTATAAAATACTTTCAGTTACAGTTACATAGCGCTTTTCATAGTATGGGGGGGATCTCCTCAACAACCACCAGTGTGTAGCATCCACCTGGATGATGCGACCGCAGCCGTAGTGTGCCAGAACGCCCACCACACACCAGCTATTAGTGAAGAGGAGAGAGTGATGTAGCTAATTCAGAGATGGGGATTATTAGGGGGCCATGATAGAGAAGGGCCAATGGGGGAATTTCACCAAGACACCAGGGTTATACCCCTACTCTTTTACCATAAGTGTCCTGGGACTTTTAATGACCAGAGAGAGTCAGGACCTCAGCCAAATGACCGTGCTGTTTTTACAGTATAGTGTCCCCGTCACTATACTGGGGCATTAAGCCCCACACAGACCACAGGGTGAGCCCCCCTGCTGGCCTCCATAATACCACTTCCAGCAGCAACCTTAGTTTTCCCCAGGAGGTCTCCCATCCAGGTACTACCCAGGCTCAATTCTGCTTACCTTCAGTGGGAAACCAGGCGAGAATTGCAGGGAGATATGGCTCTGGCAACTTCTGGCAACTTCTGGCAACTTCTGGCAACTTCTAGCAACATTCAGCAACATTTCTCCTTCTTCACTACCTACCATAAATATTTCCAATTTAGATTTTTTTACTTACCCACTGTGAAATTATAGTCTTTAGTTTGTATCTTAGCTTGTCTTGCAGTAAGGCAGCATTTTGTTTAACAATTCAGCACCCACAGGCACTGCTGGACAAAAGCAACACTTGTAATACACTTGTTTCAAGAATTTTCTGATAGCTGTCAGGTTTAATCAGCTGGAATGACATTCAGGCTCTGGCTTTTACTTTAACTGAGCTATCAACAGCATGGGTTTTGCAAGCTTGTTTTTCCCATGGTAACACCAACAGCATATCTGAACAAAAGATCAATAAAGACAGGAGTAGAGTGAGGAAACCCACATTGAATGTGTTCTGGTTTTAATTTGGTGAGTTGGAAGGGGAGACTCAGCAGGACACACAGTAGGAGAGACATGGTTCAGTAATTTCATTGGATTTTCACATCCGGTAATAGGTACTTAGATAAAAGCATAACGGCCTGCCTTTTCACCTGTTGCTTTGAACAATGAATAATATAGGGCTAAAATGTAAAGAGTTAAACATTTATAACGTTTATATTTCTTGGAAAAAGAGAGACAGAGAAAGAGAGAGTCATATGTAAAGTGATAGGTTCCACATGATGGACATCTAGGGCAAGTAACAAATTCATGGTCCCAGATTTTGTCATTATGTCCATTGCCAAGTGACTCATACATTTTATAATAAACTAATGTTTAATATTTGGTTCTTTTAACTTCTGTGATGTTTTCTTTTTGCTGATATTTAGCTTAATTTGATATTTTTAACCCTACTTGTGATCCATGAAAAATTTACCATCTTCACGTTAGGCCAAATTCCAAATTTTAACCTAACTTTCTTTTAACCATACACCGATCTGCCATAACATTAAAACTGCTGACAGGTAACATGAATGTCAAGGGGTGTCAAGGTGTGGAATATATTAGGCAGCAAGTGAACAGTCCGTTCTGGAAGTTGTTGTGTTGGAAGCTGGAAAAATGGGCAAGCGTAAGGATCTGAGTGACTTTGACTAGGGCCAAATTGTGATGGCTAGATGACTGGATCAGAGCATCTTCAGAACGGCAGGTCTTGTGGGGTGTTCCCGGTATGTAGTGGTTAGTACCAAAAGTGGTCCAAGGAAGGACAATCGGTCAACCTGTGATAGCACCCAAGGCTCATTGATGCATGTGGGAGCAAATGTTACTTTGACACATACATCTAATTAAACATTGTTGCAGACCAAGTACACCCCTTCATGGCAATGGTATTCCCTAATGTCAGTGGCCTCTTTAAGCAGGATAATATATCCTGCCACACTGCAAAAATTGTTCAGAAATGGTTTGAGGAACATGACAGAGTTCAAGGTGTTGACTTGGCCTCCAAATTCCCCAGATTGCAGTCTGATTGGGTATCTGTGGGATGTGCTGAACAAACAAGTTTGATCCATGGAGGCCCCTCCGCTACTGCTAGCATCTTGGTGCCAGATACCACAGCACACCGTCTTGTGGAGTCCATGCCTCGATGGGTCAGAGCTGTTTTGGTAGCACAAATGGGACCTATACAATATTAGCCTGGTGGTTTTAATGTTATGGTTGATCGGTGTATATGCTCACTACATAGGATATAAAAAAAATGTTGAGAGCCACATAAAAGGGCTAACCCTATATTTTGTTGTATTTTAGCACTGTCTGGTACTCAACATTTTCTCTGTTTTCATTCATATTAAAGTATTAGTACCCTTGACTTTGATTAGGTATACCATTTCTACCCACTGTGTCTCTCATGCTAATCAGGCACCATGTATATTTTAATGTTTTTATTTCATGTACAAGAACATTAATTAGTTCATATTCATATTTCATTATTAATTGATTATGTGATTACATAAAAGTGACTGACTAGTGGGCTACTCATGCCCATCACAAGTCACCACCCCACAAGCTCCACTTTCACAGCAATCTGAAGCGTTTACAAAAATGGAACAGCATAGTGGGCTTGTCTGAGTGGTGGTTATTGTTGCCTGTGCCAGATCCAAACCACTCACTAGCAATCAGAGACTTCAGTGGCCTGTGTGTAACTCTGTGGACTCGTACATCCTTGCAAATCTGCAAATCATAGCTCTGAGCAACTGCTACTCCAAACATACACGCACAAGGCTGCACCTAAACTATGTGTGATTTCATCAACAACATGCTGCACAACAGTTTTCCTATATAAAGATGCAACCTTACACAACTTTTTTCATGTTTCATTACAATGTCAAAAAGAATGATAGCAACAAAATTTCTGACAATGACAGGTGTGGTATAAGAGATGTATTATTCAATTCAGCCCCTTGCCATCATTCTGTCTTTCTTCCCTCCACCTCATTGTCCCTAGGCAGTCATCTTAAATGCCATCCATACTTATGACTATGGTGTGAATGGCTGTAATGATCTCAGACTGTTAAATATTACACATGAGCACTAGCATCATTCAGACACTAAAGTACAAATGCCATTGTTTTCAGCTGGTTTGCTACAGGTGATACATGTAGCCTCAGTGGGGTTCCAGTGAACTCTACAGTCGTAGCTTAACACAGTAAACAGTAGTTTAACAATGTAGCATTGTGAAAGTAATGTGACATGTTAAGGGATGGAGCAAAGTGGCCATGCTTAATAATGTAGTTTGACTTCCCTGTGTCAATTAAGATTTGACTTGTCTTGCTTGACATCCTTTACGCCAAGTGGAACGTGTAATCAGGCATAAGCCTAAATTACTCTTAAGTATACGCTCTCCTCAGTGAATCAGTAAAGAAACATACACAGTACACAGCCCTTATCATCAGTACAACATACACAGCCCTTATCCGTTCTTCATGCCTTAACATGGCTTTTCAACCATTTTTGTTTGTTTGCTTTCGACACTTTCCAGCCATTACTGAAACAATCTGCTATCAGTTAGCAGATGTTAGTTTATGTTAATCCCTTATGTTGAGTGCATTTTTTGCATAATCTAATGCTCTGTCTTGGAAGGAAAGATACTTTCCTAGGTCTTTTAATTGGACCCAATGAATCCAAAATAATGAAACAGTGAAAAAAAAACTTTTCTTTTATTCACTTGCGTAAAGTATAGTATTGCATAATGCCCATGACACTCTGGTGCCCTCCGTTCTGTTAGTTTTTCTTGGATATTTTTAACTCGCTTTATTATTCTTGTGTGGTAGAAGCCTTGTGTCAATCATGAACTAAACAGGCTCAGACTGAAGATACACCCCACTTGTTTCAAATGTGCTCCAAAGTGCAGACCAAGTTTATATTTGGTTTATTTTTAGTTGCGCTAAAAGAAATGTGCTCTAAATACCCTCTGTTTTTCCTTTTCTCTATTGAATATCAGAAGTGACTCATATATTGCAACCTTTAACATGGAGGGAGCTACAACTGGTTCTATTATCAGACCAATGGGAGTTCTGTAATTTCTCAATGCAGGTTATGTGGACCTTTTTATGTGGAATTTGTGATGGAATATGAAAAGCTGCACAGTACATATTGCCCTGTTTTTGTTAAAGGTGAATTAGGTTGAATTTCAGCTGTAACAGTTACAACCTGAAATTCAAAAACATTGGAATGACTTATTTACTTCTTGACCTGCCATCCATCCCCTTGTGTTTTATGCACAAGGGAATGGATGGCAGGTCAAGGAGTAAACTTTCCATCATCTCATTCTACTTGGCCAGTTATAACAAGCATAGATGCGCAAAAATCCTTCCAGATAACTTTTTCATGTAAGAGTAGTTTAAAGTTTGCAGCTTATTATGGGCACCTAGATCAATAATCCATGTGCCCAATAGCACCGAACCCATACCAAAACCTAAATTTTTGACCGGTATGTTTTGATCTATTCCACGTATTTGTATTCTCTGGCCCTCCACCCAGCTCAGTTATGCTAAAGTTATATGTAAACACATGAAATAACTTATTGTTAGCTGCCATCATTGATTCAAACTAGTTCATTGCATTAATGATCATGTTACCTGTTCGGGAGAAATGTAGATAATTTGGTTGCTTCCTTTGCAGGTAACAGCTACTACAGCTTCCAGATTCAATCTTGTTTTATTTGTTTTGTTGTCATTCACTTTTTTCAGCAAACCTTTTCTCCTCTACAACCATAGCGATGTCTGGCATTTAGCACTGAATTTCTACATGTTTGTAATTCTGAGCAGGAGTGATTTTGGAGTGTCTATAACATGACTTACAAGAGGGATGTAAACCCAACCATGGTGCCCAGCACGGAACTGTGTTTTATGCAGACGCTTTTTTCTTGTTTCAACATTTATGTTTCATCATGTTCCCCAGATATTTCCACATAATTTGAATGGAACAATAAACATATTGACCACTGCACCTTTAAGTAGTCTTTATATGAAGTGCTGTCATGTAAAACACAAATGCTAGGCCACTAATTAATTCTTCATTTGGCATTTTCAAGTGTATTCTAAACAATAGTCAGGAATGGGAGATGCTAACACATTATGGAAATCACATATTGCATAACTCATTGTTTACCAACATAAATGAACGATGAAGTACATCATGTTCTGCCAGAAAATATCATGGGGTCATGCAACAGTAACTCAGCAGGCCACTGTACAGGGTTACTTGAGGAAAATATGTTTTGTGTTAGCTGTAATATTATTATTGTGACAATAAAAAGCCTTGTCGTGTTATTAACATTGTCATATTCAATAGTCGTATGAAGTGTATGTAATACTATCCTCATTTCTTGTATTTTAGTCACACTTAATTGTTTCAGGTCTTCAAAGTAAATTTAATATACAACCCCAATTCAGAAAAAGTTGGCATAGTATGGAAAATGCTAATAAAAACAGAGAGGAGTGATTTGTAAATGTACTATAACTTGTATTTAAACAAAAAACATATATGTTTTACCTAATCAACTGCTTAGTTTTTTTTTAAGGGAAACGTTTATTTTGAAATTGATGTTCCAAAAAAGTTGGGACAGGGCAATTTAGGACTAATAGCGATGTGACGAGTTGAAACAGGTGAGGCAATCGACTAATCATAGTATATAAGGAGCCTCCAAAAAAGGCCTAGTCCTTCAAGAGCAATGATGGGTCGAGGCTCGCTAATCTGACAACAGATGCGTCAGTGAATAATGCAACACTTTGAGAACAACATTCCCCAAAGACAAATGGTAAGATTTTTGGCATTTCACCTCCTACAGTGCACAATATAATTAAAAGATTCAAGGAATCCGGTCAAATTTCGGTGCAAGGGCAAGGCCGAAAACCACTTCTGAATGCATGTAATCTCTGATCCCTCAGCGTCACTGTCTTAAAAACCGTCATGAGTCTGTAATGGAGATCCTGACATGGGCTCGGGAATACTTTGGTAAACCTTTGTTAGTCAACACCATTCGCCGCTGCATCCACAGATTCAAGTTAAGGCTTTACTATGCAAAGCGGAAGCCATACATCAACACTGTCCAGAAGCTCCACCCACTTCTCTGGGCTCGGTCTCATCTGAGATGGACAGTAGCACAATGGAATTGTATTTTGTGGTCGGACGAGTCAACATTTCAAATAGTTTTAGGACAAAACAGCCGTCGTGTTCTCCAGGACAAAGAGGAAAAGGACCATCCAAGCTGTTGTGAGCATCAGGTCCAAAAGCCAGCATCTGTCACGGTATGGGGGTGTGTCAGTGCCCATGGCATGGGTAACTTGCACATCTGTGAGGGCAGCATTAATGCAGAAAGACATGTACACATTTTGGAGCAACATACGCTGCCATCCAGAGCAGGACAACACCAAGCCACATTCTGTCCGGATTACAAGCGCATGGTTGTGTAAGCAGAGAGTGCGTGTGCTACCATGGCCTGCCTGCAGTCCTGACCTGTCTCCGATTGAGAATGTGTGGTGCATTATGAAGCGCAAAATAAGTCAACAAAGGCCCTGTACAGTTGTGCAGTTGAAGAAATGCATAATGGATGAATGGGGAAAATTCTGCTTGCTAAACTTAACCAACTGGTGTCTTCAGTCAGCGCTCAAACACTTAATAAGTGTTATTAAGAGAAAAGGTGATGAACAGTGGTAAACAGTCGACTGTCCCAACTTTTTTCAAGGATATTGCAGTCATCAGATTTGAAATGAGTGTATATCTTCAAAAATAATTTAAATTCACAAAGTAAAATGTCAAATAATGTGTTAATAATGTGTTTTCAATATAGAACAGGGTGAATTGAATTTTCAAATAGCTCTTTTTATTTTCTTTTTTTTTTTCCATACTGTCTCAACTTTTTCGGAATTGGGGTTGTAAGACAAAGACAACCTGAGTAAACACAAAAGAAGTTTCATTTTATTTATTGAAGGAAAAAAGTTATCTAGTTTATTTACTGGCCATGTGTGAAACAGTAATTGACCCCTTAGTTACTCAATCGCAAAATTAATCAAATTTAATTGATAATTGAGCTCAATTAGATTAGACACATCCAGGCTTCATTAGTGCCAGCTCTGTTGAATCTAACCATCACAGAAATAGAACCTTTCCAGCAATGCGAAGTAGGGTAAGCGGTCTCAAAAAGCTGCACACTATGCTGTCTTCAAAAGAAATTCCAGAAGAGATGAGAGAGAAATTTATTTAAATATATCAGCTTGGAAAGGCTTAGAAAGCAATTTATAAGGCTCTGGGATTCCAGCGAACAACAGTGAGAGCCATTATCTCCCAATGGAGATAAATTGGAACAGTGGTGAGTCTGGTGAGTGGTGACTAAAATTCCTCCTAAAGAGCATATAGATGACTCATCCAGGAAGTCACAAAATAACCAACATGAACATCTAAGGAACTGCAGGCCGCACTCTCCTCAGATAAGCTCAGTGTTCATGATTCCACCATTACAAAGCGACTGGGCAAAAATGGTACCCACAGGAGAATTACACTGCTAATAAAGAGGAACATAAAGGCTTGTCTCACATTTGCCAAAAAACACCTTGATGACCTCCAAGGCTTTTGGGATAATGTTCTGTGGATGGATGAGTTTGAAGACGTTTGGCAGGTATTGGTCCCATTACATCTGGCATAACGCTAACACTGAATTCCACAAAAAGAACATTATACCAACAGACAAACATGGTGGTGGTAGTGTGACTGCGTGGAGATACTTTGCTGCTTTAAGACCTGGGCGACTTGGTATAATTGACGGAACCATGAATTCTGCTCTCTAAAAGAAAATCCTGAAGGAGAATATCTTGACATGAGTCTGTGATTTGAAACTCAAGTACAATGGGTTAAGACAGCAATCCAAAGCACAAGAGTAAGTCTACCTCTGAATGGCTCAAAGGAAACAAAATTAAAGTTTTAGAGTTGCCTAGTTAAAGTCCTGACCTGAACCCCATTGAGATGCTGTGGCAGGACCATAAATGGGCATTTCATGCTCGAACTACTGCCAGTGTAGCTGAAGTAAGGCAATTCTGCAGTGAAGAGTGGGTCAAATCTCTTCACAGCTATTTGAAAGACTGATTGGAACTGTTTGGTTGCGGTTGTTGCTGTTAAAGGTGGCACAACCAGTTATTAAGTTTAGGCATTTAGGCATAGACTATTCCGTTTTTTCATACAGGTGAAATATTGTATGAACCGCATAACTTTTTTCCTTCATTATATGAAATGATCATTTAAAATCTCTGTTTTGTGTTTCCTTGTGTTCTCCTAGTCTTATATTAGATTTTGTATAAGGATCTGAAACCCTTTTGTCCAACAAATATACAAAAATAGACAAAATCAGTAAAGGGGTAACTACTTTTTCACAACATTGTAGAAGTGTGTGTATTATGGTTACATGCATGTCCAACATGTGCTGATATAGTTGAGCATATTCAACTGTTTGTGTGTAACGAACCATGTAAGTTTTCCTCTGCCAGTTGAATGACCTAGAGATGGCTGAGCCTCAAAAAGAGTGCGTCAGTCCCCTTTCCCTCAGGGACTGGCTATTGAAACGGAGGCAGAGTTCCAGTGCGTGCTTCCAAGCAGAGAGAGGTTAGCTAAGACTCAGGGGAAAGAAGTGTGCCACCTGGCCTGGAGTAGTACAGGCTCAACTTAAGTGACTGTAGAGTTGAGCCAATAGAGCAAACATTATATTGGACAAAGAGAGAAGAAAAGGTGGAAATGGAACGTTAGAGGAAAAGAGGTACAAGATCATAACCCCACATTTGAATGAGAATCATGAAGCCACTGAACAGCTTGTAGCAATGAATGAGCCAGAGCTTCCTCTGAGCATTGCCTGTGTATTGTGTGTGTGTGTGTGTGTGTGTGTGTGTGTGTGTGTGTGTGTGTGAGTTCCTCTGGTCAGTTCAAGTCAGTTTGATTTGGCAGTTAACGTTCTTAGAAACGGCACAAGCCTTGTGTATGTCCATGGTTTCACAAAGAAACTTTCTAAGGATAGCACAATACCAAAAGAACCGTTTTTATTCATAATTCTACTAATTATATGAAATTCTAAAGCCTTTTGACACTTCTGGAATGTACCGAGTATCATTCAGTTACACAGTGTCACAGTATGCTGCCGTTCTGTAATTGGGTATGAAGTAATGAAATATCTTAAAATTATATTAGAGCCTGGCAAAATCAGGAAAATAAAGGATGTCTAGATGAGCCAAGATAAATATAATTTAAGAACCTTTACCCAATGGTAGAACTTTGGATTGCGAAATGTAACCAGGATCAAACTGGTCACTGCACAACTGAAACAGTCCTTCATCATACTGATATTATTTCTTACATCCATACAGTTAACACAAAAGTAAAAAAAAAAAAAAAAAAAAAACATTATATATGCCCAAGGATGGACTTGGGGTATTGGGGACCCCTGAGCTTGAATCATTGTTGGGGTCCTAAACATATGACATGAATGTACACCTGTTCCAACCAGATAAAAAAAAAAATAAATAAATAAATAAAAATCAAGGCTGCTATAACACAAAAGAATAGCTATTATAATATCATGGTGACATGGAATATGCAGAACATGTGTGATATAAAAGCAATGACTGAGGTACTCTCTTACAGTAATTGTATCTGGTTTTCATTTTCATATTTTTCTATCAGTATCAATTATTAATCATTTTAATTATTGACAAATCCTTTACATGCTCATTACAAATATGAGGTTAAATACAGTGTGCCCAAATAGTGGGTGTTATATGCTGTGGTATTTTTGTAATTTTGGAGCTGCTGGTCTAATGATAGGTTTTAGCTCGTTCCAGCTGAAAAATTCAGCTAATCAGTTTTCCTGTCACTGTATGTAGCCAGTGGTGGGTTAGAGTGGATTGCATTTTCAATCACTCCCATGCAGCAAGGCCCTACTGAAATCAGGCATGTTTTGCACTGTTTCTTGCTGCACTTTAGCGATGGCCCCTAATAGTCCAGCAACACAGATACTCTGGGTGTATTCAGAGAAAATGTTTTACTAATTCTGAATCAGTTCTTTCTGTTTTTGATATCACATTCAAAATATCTAGTGTTACAATAATTTGGCATGCCATTATTCCGACATTAACCAGAAATGCTTGACTGTCTGAGTAACTTTACTGCAGACACAATTCCACCACCTTAGCTGAATCATACCTCTATGAAGGCACACAGCACACTCTAATATGGAATGTTAACAGACTGTAATACAGCCCATCAAACACAATAAAGCTAGACCAAGTGAATCCTTAAGATATAATACAAAACCTTTTAGATGTTATGCTGTCAGGACTGCACCTATGTTCCCTCCCATTGTCAAAATATCAAAAAACACAAGCCAAATATGACCAACATACAACTGCTTCTATAACTACAGAATATAACTGCTGTTATAACAGCCTCCACTCTTCTGAGAAGGCTTTCCACTAGATTTTGGCATGTTTCTTGGGGATTTGTGCCCATACAGGTTATTATCGTTTTTAAAATATTGCTAGTTTTTATTTTTATTTTGTTTTGTATTTTGGCTTTCAATTTCAGTTTTGTTTCAGTTAGTTTTAATAGTGCATACATAGTTTGAATTTCATTTTTTATCTTTTGAAAATATTACTTTTAGTTTGTATTTAGTTTCAGTATAATTTTAGTTTTTAATATCAGGATAATTGTACTAAAAATAAATCCCAACTTGGGCGCTGTTTTTCCTACCTATTCATTTCTCCATTAGCGCTCCCATGGGCATAGCTTTGATTTGATCATTGGGGGGTTGAATTGAAGTGTGAATGGGTATGCTTCCTGCTATTTAAAAAAAAAATAATAATAATAAATAAATAAATAAATAAATAAATAAATAAATCAGCTTTATTATATCTGCAGTGTCATTAAATAATTTCCCTCTGCTTATCTATCTTTCTATCTATCTACCCACCTATCCATCTGTCTAATCTATCTATCTATCATCCACAAGCATTTATGATCAAATGATTGTTTCATTAAAACAAATTACACAGGGCATAATAACATTCCAATTGAATGCACACTGTAACTGATTAAAACTTATACACATTGTTTATTGTGAGATTTTAACATGCCATTGTAGTGCACAATGTGAACGTGACATCCAGTGTGAACAACCTTGTTGTTGATAATAATGGGAACTATTCAAATCAAATTGACTTAACTAAATAAATTTGATAGTTATGGATAAATTGCAAATGTTTTTTTTTGTTTGTTTGTTTGTTTTATTTTTTATTACTGTCCCTCTCTGACCAGTCAAACAGCGGTAATCAAGCATTGTGTTGCGAGGCAATAGTTTGGCCTTAACAACCTGTGCACAGGAGGGGGGTTCTTAGTGTTTTCATCTGATTTCTTATTACAAATTATGAATTTGGAACACCAATAATGTTACATAATAAATTACTTTTATATACTGTATATTTCAGTTGATCATGGTATAAGTATTGGGGGTTGGGGGGTTGGGGCAGGGGTCAGTGGAGGTACACCCCTGAGCGCTCCACTGCTACACAATCGCTGCTGTGCCAAAAAGTGCTAATACACATTACTCTGCCATCTACTGGTCATTTACGATTCTGCAACATTGATGGAGCCACTCCATTCAACCTCTGTTTTTAAGTCAGACCACTAAACATTTAAAATATGAAAAAATTTCTCTGAAATTCTATTTAGTTTTCATTCATATTGTAGGTGGATATTGCACTTTAGTTTTCGTTTATTTGAAAACTCACATTTTTATTTCACTTAACAAAAATATTTTTTCGCTCATAGTTTTAGTTTTCATGTAAGTTTTCATTAACAATAATAACCTTGGTGCCCATTCAGCTACAGTAGTGAGGTGGGGCACTGATGTTGGGCGAGGAGGCCTGGTATGCAGTCAAAATTCCAGTTCATCCCAAAGGTATTCAAAGGGCTTAAAGTCAGGGCATGGTGCAGGCTACCCGAGGTCTTCCACATGTTCTTAATAAACCTTGTTTTGTTCTCAGGGACACTGTCATGCTGGAACATGTTTGGGCCCCTTAGTTCCAGTGAAAGGCATTAAAATGTTAAAGCATACAAAGATATTCTAGACAATCGTGTGATTCCAACTTTGTGGCAAAAGTTTGGGGAAGGCCCACATAAGGGGCTCATGGTCAGGCATCCACATACACATACACATTAGTGTATATTGGACCTAGATTAACACTGTTCAGTCTACACTCCAGACTCTACTGGTATATAATACCACTGCTTCCATTATATCAGGCTAGATGCCATTTAAGGCCAGACAGGTCAAGTGACAAGTACATAGTAACAGACAATTACCAATTATATAATACATCGCTATACTTGGAAAGGTAATAGGACCTATCTTCCTGTTTCCCACTCACATCCATCCTAACCCTGACTATGAGTCCTTTATCAGAGCACAGTCTGATGATTAGCTACAGGACTGGTTACAGCTATGACCTTGGCATTATTAAGTAGGATGTGTGAGGGTGTATGGCCTGGAGTTTCTCCAAGCTTTACAACAACTACGATGTAATTGACCCTCAACTCTGAGTCACTCAAAATATGGGTGGTGAGAACCTTGATAATAACCTAGGAATTTTGCACAGTGTTCTGAGCCTATGAATAGTTTGACTATTTGTGTTACAACAATGCTGCGAGCAGTTGGTAATGACACCTGAAAATCTGCTGCTAGGTTACTGAATACTCCATGGCATTATTCCATTAAAAGGAAATATTGAGCGTGTTGGATCAGATGGGGCAGCTATACCCTTATAAAATGTATCAATGTTTGCAACAAGCATACTTCAAAATGTTGAATATACTTGTAGTTTATTTTTAATGTGGGACAGAAATATCTTTAACCAGACATGTTAATTGGTACAGCTTAATCTAAAAATTCAGTAATGTTAAATTGGACCTATTATGCCTCTTTTTACTAATATAAGTAATATAAGTGTAATATAAGTAATGTAAGTATGTAATATAAGTCTCAGGTGTCCCCAGAATGTTTCTGTGAAGTTTCAGTTCAAAATACCCCACGAATCATGTATCATACCATGCTATAAATGCCCTTTTTGGGTGGAAGCAAAAACACACTGTTTTCATGCGTGTCTCTTTAAATGTAAATGAGCTGCTGCTCCCCGCTCCCTTTCCAGAAGAGCGCTCTGCCTTTACAGCTCCTGTTTCGGATACTAGAACAACAATAAAGGCAGGTCAAAGTATAAGTTATTTGCGAGCAGCCAATAAAGACCAGAGGCGGGGGTTTTTTTGTCACAAACCTATGTAGGTTTGTGCAGGAAGTAAGTCTGGAATTACTGAGGACTCATTTCAGGCTCTTCAAAATAGGTTCTTTCTTTTGGGAGACAATACCTCCATTTGTCATGCACTTTGATTTTTGAAACTTTGCAGACTTTTTACATTCACAAGAGCTATATTACACACTACATGAAAGTTAATATCTGAAAAAGCATAATAGGGACACTTTAATTTTGAAATATAGCAGTAATAATGTGGTTCAGATACGTACTGCTGAGTATACTAAATATTCAGGTCCACACTGAATTATTTATTAGGCCTTTATGTGAGGAAGTTTAATCAGTATACAATATGTTCAGAATACATATCAAGCAATTTAAATTGAATTTGAAGAAGAGATTAAAACATTCTTTACTCATATTCATATTAATAAATGTCACAGTAGTCTTGATGAAATCTTTATTTTGAATCCCAATACTGGCATAGCAAGGATGGCTTTTCTTTCTCAGTTTAAAATGATGCCTCTTGTCTCAGAAAGAGCACCCTCAGTTTTGCATATTTGACATAGAAAAGCGTTAGCTAGATTTTCCTTTTTTAAGCTTAAAGTGTACTATCAATTTAACAGGTAGTTTATTTTCAAATAAAATACAGTTATTGATATGTATTTTACTAGTGTATTAGCCAGCCATCCATCCATCCATTTTCCATACTGCTTATCCTACACAGGGTCGCAGGGAACCTGGGGCCTATCCCAGGGGGACTCTGGGCACGAGGCGGGTGACACCCTGGACAGGGTGCCAACCCATTACAGGGCACAAAAGCACACACACTCACACACTACGGACAATTTGGAAATGCCAATCAGCCTACAATGCATGTCTTTGGACTGGGCAGACTAGCGTACTAATTCAGATTTAAACTATTCCTAAATAAAACTTAAAACTTGGGATGCATCAATACTATTTTTTTTTTTTTTAGACGAGGGACATGTTTTTTGGTACTCAACAATACCGATGCTAACACTGCTAGCAAAATGAGTAACCTACTTACCTACTGATGTTAGTTCTTCTCAATATATAGTTACCTGCAAATCAAGAAGCCTAAAATAAGGAATATTTATTCATGTGTAATTTGGCTGATGTTCTCACTCTGTAGGTCACTGGTGTTCATGTTTTGAGATGAAACATAAAAGAGAATGTTTGCTTAAGCTCTTAGGTTATGGTAGGAGTGACTAGATTATGCTGTGAGCAGTGGATACTGAAGTGAGCAGTGACACAGCAAAATCTCCACAGCTGATTTAATATTTTAAGTGTTGAAAGATGTGTGTCCAGCTGGACTTGCATGAACACTGTTAGTAAGAAACATTAGAAAGTTTGCTTTGGACACCATGCTTTTCTCCCCTCAGGCTCCCTCACAGCCCAAGAGAATGAAATAGAGTGAGACAAGGACAGTGTGGGACAGACATGCCTTTTTTCCAAGCAGTTTTCCTCTTGAGGAAAGTGGACGAGCTGTGAATTTAATTACAGCCCTCATTTCCATAGGAGGCATTAAGCAAGTGTCAAAGTATATTTAAATACAAGTGTGATCTCGTGCAGTGTTGTGGTTCAGAGGAGAGGGTTGAAGCACAGTATTTATCTCCGTGAAAGAGCAGCCTCATGGTGAGCTCTATCCTGTGTGCAGCTGTCTGGCTCTTTTGCATGTCAGGACCTTTTAAACCTTCAAGATATGGAGAACTAAACTGTTATTTACAATATGTTATGGGAATCAACTAAGAGTCAGTTTTCCTGTCATGCCTTTGTTTAACTGTCCATTTTATATAAAGTAGTACATTGGAAAAAGTGACACATTTGATGTATTTTATTTAAATTTTAACATTAGAGAACGAAACAATATTCAGCATCAACACATTTTTTGCCTTTTTGTTTATTTACATTTTTGCAAGAATTGTGCTGATGCATCAACATGACAATTATGAATTATGAATTTGAATTGGATAAATTCAATCCATCACTTTGTCAGTGTAAACCTTATGTATAATTTAAGGGTAATATCAGCTAACAAATCCACCAGTGTCTCACCAGTGAAGCCTAAAATAAGAAATATTTATTAATGAGCCATTTGGCTGCTGTTGAGTTTTTGCAGTGAAACATTTGGAGATAACAGTTTTACTCTCACATTCAGGAGCACAATTCAATCCAGACATTACAACTCTCCCACTCAACTGAAATCTAACACACATTTCCTGTTTCCTGTTTGTTAATAATCTCTGAGTTTATTTCAGCACTCACCTTTATCATGTTCAGGTTATCTTATTTTTGCAGAAGCCAAGGCCCCCCTAAAAATGCAAATTATATATAATTGTTTTTGTTTCGCCTCAGCAGATCATCGGGCCGCATATTTGATTTGGAACAGGTTTTACGCCAGATGCCCTTCTGACACAACCCTCCCATTTTATCCAGGCTTGGGACCAGAACTGAGTGCAACCTCCCAGTGGCTGAGGTTCAAACCCGGTAATCAAACCCGGGCTGCATTGGTGTGGGCGCGGGATCCTTAGCCGCTGAAAATTTAAATATCAATGTTAAAACACTGAAATGAGGGCCCTATTCCTATATTTTGCCTAGGGCCCCCAAATCACTACAAACGCCCCTGCTGACTCCTCCTTTATGACATTTACTTTTTTCAGTGTTTTACAGACTTGTGTGTTACTCAGACAGTTACGCAAGAATTTTACGTGGTGAATGTTCTTAATAATCCAAAATTTTCTATGGGATTGAGGTCTGGTTGATTTTTCAGACCAGTCACTCTCCCAGTGTCTGATAAATGTAATCCTGAAACATGTGTTTGAGTGTTGTGTTCTGCTCAGACATGATGCACAAAAGGCAAACTCAGATTCTGACAATCTGACATTATGGTGTTATATTCACCCAGGTGTGTAACCTATTGACAATGTAAATCACAGCTCTGCTTTTCGTCATGCAACATAATACATTTACAGTACACTTTTAATGTATACTAAAGTATACTAATTTTTTAAATATAAAATAGGTGTCCTTGAGTCATCACATCTTAAACTTTTTAGTGTAGAAGTTAAGAGACACCTTTTGGCATATTAAATGTTTTGAGGACACTTTTTTCTTTTTTCTTAAGCTGCGAACCCTCCTTTGTAAATATTTGTAATATTTGTAAATATAAGCTGGGCTTATTTCACACTTTCTGAGATTTCTCATATACACTTTCCTTGAAAACTGGCCTCTGAAGGTCTGCCAAGACATTTCTCATAATCTGGACTGTGTGCAGTGTGGCCAGTGTTTAAATGGTGGATTATTTTAAAGATGGACACTGTGGGAGGAAAATGAAGGGTTTAGAACGATCTCTGGACTGGCAATCGATCCATGCTGAGTGGCCCATGGCTGGTGTAGATAAATGTGATCTCCCCGTTCTCTGTAAATGGCTCCAAACTCTCTGACAGCAAGGTTCTGCCAACATAGACAGAATGGATGGTGCGTTTAAGTTAAAGTTGGCATGTCCTGCTCAGAGTTTCAGCAATCATGTACATTTCCCCAGGGATAAATGTTCCAGCTCATTTCATCATTTGTGTGCTTTGGGGATTACGCTTCATACAGAGGTATCACCATCTACAGCAGTACAGGAGATGCTGTTCTGTTTTTTGCTAAAGCAGTGATCAAGCAGTGATGAAGAAGGAAATGTTGAGGGACATGAAAATGGCACATTTGCTTCTGGTAGCAGTTACTTTCACCTCTTTATCTTCAACCTTGGTCTTGCAAAACTATAAAAACCAAGTGGGTGGGACTGTGGTTTCTTTGATCAGTAAAAAAATTAATAAATGTAGGTACTAATCATTAGCAGTGCATGCTGGCAAGGGTAATTCTGCTTCATAAAATATGTTCTTACACATGTTCATGTTTACAGAATACTTGGACATTGTTATAACTGAGTTCCCTTCACGCTGTGGGAAGCACTTTTGTGAGTCACCGTTATCTGAAGATATCCAAAGGGGTACCCTTACAGAATGTCTGTGCTGTGGCGGGGTGGTCTACACCACACACATTCATTTGATATTACAGGACATGCATTCCACCCCGGGCTCGAGTGTCTTGCAGTGACCCTCGAGCTCAGATCTTTTTCCCTTGGTATGATGGAGTGGGTATTCTCGTTCCTACAATGTGAAGCTCATGCAACGTTGAGTTCCCTTTGAAAGGGAATGTCTGGGTTACGCACGTAACCCTGTTCCCTGAGAAAGGAACGAGACGTTGTGTAGCTTTGTCTTACTGGGTCATGCCTGTGAATTTCGTGTTCACTTCAGATAATAGAGGCTGACGGCGCGGTTCACAGGTGCTGTTCTTATAATCACGCGACGCGCTTAATTGCCACATCACCTGACCATGGCAGGCCTATAAATAGGCGTGTTTTCACATAAGCATCAGATACCGGTCACGCGCAAGGGCACACACAGCGTGAACCTCACGCAACCTCACGCAACCTCACGTTCTCTTCTCAGGGAACAGGGTTACATGCGTAACCCAGACTTTTGTGTTTTATTAACTCCTGAAATTCATTATTGTTGATATTTGTTTTACTCAGAATTTGACCTGTGTTTTTATTTGCATTGAAATACGCACTGCTTAAATCCACTGATTCGCACAGGATAATTTCACTTAGCTCCTGAATTGGCTAGTGTCCCCCAAGCATTTCCCTGGCTGGTTAGGTATGCAAGTGGTTGAAACCTAAACAAGCACAACTGTTTTCTCTGGCTTGTGGAGGTAATTGTTTTGGCAATGCCACAGCCTCTGAGGTGGTGAAATTCAAGAATAATATGGCAAGGGCCTCTACATCTCTCCTATTGTTCTTATCAAACACACAGGGGGGTGAACTCAATATACACAAGCAGACTCGTCATACTGAGTTATAGATCATTTTCCAGCTGGCTGTACCAGAGGATAGAAACACCATCAATAACAGCGTAGTTAGTACATTCCCACAAGCCCCTGCTCCCAGCCTACAGAAATGATCCATCAGGATACTCTACAGAGGCCGTGCACATATGAAAACTTTTATGGCAAACCGTTCAGCTTTTTATGAGTCCTGTTTGTCAGAGTTGTTTCAACATCTGTTTCACAAAGTACAGCATACTTTTGGTTTTAAATATGTTAAGTTGTTGGTAACAGCAGCTAAGAGTAAGCTGAGAGCACTGTGCTGTCATAACATCTGCCTTGAATATCATCTTGATGATGGCTGTCAAATCAAACAGGAGAATGTCATTTATTCTGTTTATTAGGCTTATGTCCTAATATGGAATGTAGCTGTATAATAATTGTCAAAAGTGGGATAATTATTCAATGTGTGAGGAAATCACACGTAACTAGCCAGGTTTTAGATCTTTAAGGCAAACTGACTGTTTATGCAACGCTGTTTATTAAATTGGCTCCTTACAAATGTGATCTTTGCAGAACGCCTAGGCAAGATTAAAAAATAAATTATCACTTTTCCACATCATTTTGGAGAAAGGTATTTATGATTTCTTAAAGTTGAGGTGTCAAAGTATATTACAGACAGAAAAACACTGTTATGATCAAAACCCAATATACAGTATAAGGGGGAACCCAAAAATTCCCAAAATTCAAATGTGTCATGCGTAATCAGTGTGTGCACCTAAGCAATTTTACATTGAAGTGTTTAGGCGAGAAAATATCAGGAAAAAACATCCAGAGAAGTGGTACGTTTCATCCAAGGAGTTTTTAACCAGAAACAAATATTCGCTACCGTGCTAGAAATCTAGGAGGCTCTAGACATGATGACAAAATATGACTACTGGAAATGTTTCCAGGAATGGGAGAAACACTGGGACAAGTGTATCACATCACAAGGAGAGTACTTTGAAGGAGATTAAAGGAGAAATTCTGTACATTTTATAACCTTTGTTTTTTTTTGGGTCCCCCCTTGTACGTATTTTGCTCTATATAAGTAGCTTGAGCTAAACACTGCTTTACTTAGCTTCAAAATAAAGCAATACAAATTGGCTTGATTTCCACAAACGAATTATGCTTTTATTTATAGAGCCGCTACTCCATATAGTCCATGCAAACTATGTTTATAACTTCTGTGTATAAGACAGAACATGCTGCTTAAGGGTCCTCATTATGACTAGTGCACTGCGTGCCAACTTTGCAGCAGGTTCTGCTAGTATGTCTTTCTAGACTGTAACAAACCTGAAGTAAATCTGAAAATATTATGAGGTATAAATATTATAACAGTTCCCTGATTTGAGAAAAGCCTCCTTGTTTTGAAAGATCTTGCCAGAAAGTACGACATGGTGTCTGGTTGAGACCAATTAAGAACTCGAGTGAAGTATGTGAGGTTGAGGAACTGTAGAAACTCAGGAGTGGAATAAAGTTGTGTTCTGCTACACAAATTGCTATTTGCTGAAATATATTTTGTGAATGAAAAAATACTTATTATTTCTTTTTTAACAAAAAATTGCTCAAAGAATTTTTTTTCTCAGCAAATAAAAAAGGAAGAGGTTATAATAATAAAGTCTTAGTTTTAGTGCGATATACTGTATACAGTATGCATACATATATATCTAGTGTAGTCTACTTTTGCCTTTAGCACCACCATTTATCAGCATAACAGTGTTGCTAAATAACCATATTCACATCCTGTAGGCTGTGCAAGCGACCAGCTTTTTCGCGCAGTATATATAAATATGTGTATGGTGTATCTATATTCTCTTAAAGTGCAAATTCATTCATCTAATCATGACTGGTGTGTGCCATCATTTTCAAAGCTGAATTTCTAAGCCAGTAACATCACAGTGTCATCACAGCCTGCGGTAAACATATGTGTGCTTCAATTAGCTTTCAAACCCCTGCTGTGTCATTCACATATTTCACAAATTCTTAGCACACATTTTAGGCTGTGAGATAAAGTACTTCAGCAATGCCTGGCTGCTTAACATGATGGATTTATTCAGAGATGAGTGCATGTAATCCCACAGGTGCCAGGTTGCTAATGCTATTGTTATTGCATAATAGACTAATGTGCAATATTTAGAATATGTACTGTAAGCCCTGATTTTCTTTGCAGGGAACAAAATTAAGTTCAGCTTTACTCATATTGAGCTTTCCTCATTTCCAGATCAATGTAGTGTAAAACTAATGACTAGGAAGCTAATGATTTTCTGTGACCGATGCAATCAAAGTAGATGACTGCATATAAGACTGCCATGAGCATGTATAGTGGTGCAACAAGTGAAGAATCATTTAAAAGAAGCAGCCAATTAAAAAGATTTAAATAAACATGCAGCTTTATTACCTTGGAGAGACCTGCTAAGCTCAAAATGCCCTGATCTAATTAAGAAAATGGCATTATATTCACATAAAAACAGTAAAACAGTTGTTGTATGATCTATGTCGAATAAAAGAGTTCCAGTTTAAGGGAAAATACGGAAGCCCTAAGTGGTCATGCATCATTCTTTTTTTTCTTTCTTGTTTTCTTGTGATCATGACTTAATTTTCTTGTGATCTCGACATATCAAAAGTTGTTTTCTCATGATCTCGACTAAATTTTCTTTTGCTCTTGACATAACAAAAAGCATTTTTTTCCTTTTATCATTTTATTGTCATTTTATCAGGAGAATATATCGCGCCTTGTGAATGGGACTGGTGTTGTGTGCATGCTGGCGTCTTCGCCATCGCCATCATAAATGTAATAATTGCCCACTGTAGAGATGGACTTTATCGCTGCATTAAAAGAGAGGGGTGTCCCCTTCTCAAGTGTCTGACACTAATATAGAAGTTGTCAATCACTGACAGACACAGATCTATTTCAGCTTGAGTGAATCTCTGATCAAAGTAAAAATTAATCTTCTCATCCATGATGCTGCAGGATTGCCCTAAGATTTTGCTTCCTCCAGAACAATAAAAACATGTTGTTATGTCGAGTACACAGAAAAAATTAAATTTTCAACTTTTTTTCATGTCAATATGAAGAGAAAATTAAGTCGAAATCACGAGAAAACAAGAAAGAAAGAAAAAATGCATGGCCACTTAGGGCTTCCATAGAAAAAGGCCCTGGGAAGCATATTTATATTCTTAAGTCTGAAGCCAACAACAGCTATTTGCATGGATCATTTTTGTCATTATCATTTCTTTCCTGTGCTGCAGTTCTATTCGGTCAGTTTGTGCTGTTTCAAACATCTCTGAATGATGTGGTTGACATTTACGACGGACCCACGCAGCAGTCCCCTCTACTCTCCTCACTGTCGGGCTCTCACTCAGGTAAAGCTCTAGGAATACTAGTGATTATAAGACACACTTGAATATTTGAACTGTTGGACACTTTTCTACTCATTCATATTACTGGCTAAAATATAATCATTGACTGCCATTAACTAAAATGTTAGCACTGCAAGGAAGACTGGTGCCAATTTTTAGCTAATCCTTTTCAATGCTGCTTAATGCTCATTACATCCCACAAATCTAGAAAAACACCATTTTGATAATACTAAATGCCAAGTTAGCAAAAGTAGCAGGGTGTTTTGTAAAGTGTGACACCTTCAGGAGATCTGTAGCCGAGCTAAAGAAATGTTTTGAAGCTTGTTTGTGTTTTCTCTCTTCCACAGGAGAGTCATTGCCCTTAAGTACTGGAAACCAGATAACTATCAAATTCACTACAGTTGGACCAGAAACTGCCAAAGGCTTTCACTTTGTGTATCAAGGTCAGTTTAACTTTAACAGTGTATTATTATTTGCATATGGTTGAAAAACAAGTGCACTTACTTTGCTCCCTTTTGCATCTTTGTAAACAGTGGAAGTCACTGGAGCTCTAGAAAGGTTTGATGTACAAATGTCCTTGTGGATGGAGGGCAAGGTGGCTTAGTGGTTAGCATGTTTGCCTCGGACCTCTGGGGTTGGGGTTCCCAGTACAAAGACATGCGTAGGTATGTAGGCTGATTGGCATTTCCAAATTTTCCGTAGTGTGTGAATGTGTGTGTGTAATTGTGCCCTGTGATAGGTTGGCACCTCTCCCAGCGTGTGCCTCGAGTCTAAGATAGGCTCCAGGCTCCCTCACAACCCTGTGTATAGTAAATAGATGGATGGATGTCTTTATTTTTTTTCATTTATAAATTTAAGGATTTAAAGGCTGAGTGATTTGACTAAAATTATGACTTCCATATATACAGTATGATGTTGTCAAGCAGAAATGGTAGACGTACCCAATGTCTTTACTCAAGTAAAAGTGCAATTGCAACTCCTTAAAACACATGCACTGGTAAAAGTTGTTTTACATCTCCAAATTCTTCGCTCAAGTCAAAGTAGAAATGTATAAACTCTTAAATTTACTAAAAGTATGAAAGTACAAGATCAATCAACAAAACAAAGACTTCTATTGCAAATAATGCTAGTTATAGTTACTGATGGTAATTTAGTGGCACGTTACCAAAGAACCAAGGAACCTGGGAAAACATTAGCTAATTAACAACAGCTTTATTCATAATCTCTAAAATGTTAGCTAGCATGATAATAATGCTGACAATACAAACTAGCTGAATGCTAATCACTAGCTGTTACAATGCAATCAGTAATAGGTATTAAGTCACACCAGTTAATTGTTTAGAGTTTAGATTTGTTATTAATTTAAATCAACTCTGTTTAAGCTGTCAGATTCAGTGTTTGAAAATGTAGAAAGGGTTTCTTTTAATGTAATGAGGAAAAGGCAAAAGTGTTAGGTGAAAAAACAACTCAAGTAAAGTACAGATATTTAAAATAAAACAGACATAATTACATACCAACAATGTAAGTATATTTGTTACTTTCCAAAGGATTTCTGCATTTTTTTATTCAGCCCCTGTAGCTGCTAAAATGTAAATTTTTTAGTGCTAACTAGAGAAATGTCACATTAATGCCAAATTGTTTGAGTACTGCTCTGGGCTCTACTCCATAATGCAGAGTGTATTGCTCCCATCCTTCCAACGCGACATTAGCCGAGCGCAGTAAGATTTAAACACAGTATAACTGGCATACTAATGTAACTCAGGGAATTGACTTAGCATTTTAAAAGCAGAGATTTAAACCACTGTGCTGATGTAAAACAAGTCATAATCTTTTATCAATCTGTCATATCAGTCCATTTTAATGCACAGCCATCATTCAAGGCCTTTTTTTAATCGACAGGGACTTTCCATTTCCATTGTGATGATTAAGTATATTTTATAATTCAAAATTATAAAAGTATAAAATATTAATTGTCTTTGGGGGCACTAGTATTAAGTGATCAGTAGAGGTATATACGGAAGTAGGGATGAAACGGTTACGATTATCATTAAAACCGTGCGCGATTATCGTGATTTGTAAAACTGGTGGTTGTAAAACTTCCACACTCCCAGCATGAGTATGACGCAGGTGCAGCATGCAACATTGTTGTTTTTTGAGCGTGAAAACATGGAGGAAGGCAGTGACAGCACTCGGGAGATTTTCCAACCTTTCCAGAGGACCAAATCCGAAGTGTGGTCATATTTTGGATTTTATAAAAATGCTGAGGGAAACTTAATCGAAGATGGTAACCCTGTCTGCAGAGCTTGCCGGAAGAAAGTTGCTGTGAAAGGGGGTAACACGTCCTGTTTAAATGATTTCAATCTGTGTATCAGAACTTTTTGTACATTTTCAGCACATTTTTACAATACCGTGATAATACTGATAACCGTGATCGTTTTGGTCACGATAATCGAGATATGAAATTTTCATACCATTACAACTCTGTACAGAAGTGTCATGTAAATATCGGAGGACTAGAGACTACAATTCCAATCAGCCACTGCACCTAGTCACATGTCTTGTTTCACTTCACCTGATTCACGTTTTAGGCTCATTAGCACTTGTGTATATATAGTCACACTCTGCACTGCACTGGTTATCTTGCGTTGTTTGGTCTGTCTATCTGGATCACCTTATGCTCTGTTAACACTGTTATGCTCACTCTTGTTTCATGGTTCATGTGTCTTTATCTTTGTACATTGCCACGTATTCTAGAAGCCTTGCTTTTTGTTTTCTTTTGTACATTATTAAATTTTCCACTTCAGTTGCATACATCTCTACCTAACCAGTATTTAAAATTGTGGTCTAATTTTAGTTCAAATATAAGTATTTTAATACATTGTAAATATAAGTCTAAGTAAAACTGAGTGTTTTGTACAACATGTCTGTTGAATTCTCGACTCCTATCGGTAAGAACTTTTGATTAATTTTCTATTTTAAGCACTGCCAGCTGTAATTCAAATCACAGGTTTATATTACTGCACCCATTCTAATATGCTATTGTTTCCAGAGTAATGGCTCATTCAAAGGGCCATATATGGCAGAAGATCCACATTATGAAAACGAACAAACAAAAATAATGGATTTTTGAAAAAAAAAAAAAAACTTACTTTACAATGAATAACAGAACATGTAACTGATAACATGTTGAAGATTTATGTATGTTTTTAGGAAGTATTCTCCAGTTGTAGCGCTCTGTAACAGTCAGAGGTAAAGTTTTCTGCCACAGGAAAACCTTCAGGTTAGAGGACTTTGGATTTGCAGTTTCTCAGTAACATAACAAGGAGCATATTTGTATGGAGGTGTAACACAAGCGATAACAGGAACTAACTTCCACAACATTAAATGTAACTAAAATGGATTTAAAAAAATATAATTTGTCATTCTTTAATGTGAACCCAGGTTAATCCAGAAGTGCAAGAATAACATAGTCATGAAAATTGCATAAAATGAAAATTAGGCCAACAAAGTTGTAGGTTAATTTATTTCAGGATGCAAAACTGATTTAGCTTAATAATGTTGCACTGTTTACTACAAGTTTTAAATATTGCTTCTGCTGCAACACATCATCATCCAAAGCAGTTCAACTTTCTTAGAAATAATCTCATTCATACAACTGGAATCTGCTGAACCTCGAAGGCCTTAACACAAGGGTTTTGTCAGCTACCGCTTGATGATTCTTAAAGAGGAAGAAGTCATTGCTCAGCACTCCTGGGACAAATGATGCTGCCCTGCTCAACAAACACTTCACATCTACTTGGAAGCTTCTTAGAATTATAAGATTTCTTAGATTTCTGTACATATTTTCTTCTCCTAAATCTCTCCAAAAAAGCCACCCAGGTCCCGCAGATCTTCTCTCTTCACTACTCCACTGTGTTGTGTAAAGTTTTGAAACATTGCTCTCTAGTCACCTGAAACTCAGCTGGATTTGTGGCTAAGATGCTAATCTGTTTCCCGGCTGGTCAAACAACTGTGCAGATTCTGTTAAAAGCTCTCGCTGCCTCTGGCACTTACTTTCACTTTAAAGCGCACCTATTATGGTTTTGAAACGTACCTAATTTTCTTTTAAAGGTCTCATACAATAGATTTACATGCATCCGAGGTCAAAAAACACTTTAATGTGCTCATAATTTAAACTGCAGCATTACCTGTTTTCCCCCCAGTGTCACAAACGAATCACAAAGAATTCGTTCTAAACTCCTCCTTTCAGAGAGCATACTCTGCTCTGATTGGTCAGATTGGGACGTCTCTTGTGATTGGTCTACCGCTGTCAGCATGGGCCGAAAAGGAAATGCCCACTACCATATCCAGTTTCAGCTCCGCCTGTTCGCATGCAGAGGCGGGGTTTTTTGTTACAAACCTACGTAGGTTAGTACAGGAAGTAAGTCTGGAATTACTAACGACTCATTTCAGCTGTTCAGAATTGCTTCCTTCTTTTGGGAGTCAATAACCCCGTTTGTCGTGCGCTTTGATTTTTGAAACTTTGCAGACTTTTTACATTCACAAACAGCTCTATAACACACTACATGGAAGGTAATATTTGAAAAACCATAATAGGTGCACTTTAAATGTGTTTGATTTAGATTAAGAAAAATCCATTATCTGGCCGTAGGAAAGTTGTAGTATGTTGAGTTTTGTCACTGTGTGACATTTTCTAAGAAATACAGTAGTTTAGGGACAACTGAGATAATATTCATTGTTTAAGGACATGAATTGTTTACATTTAAGGTAGATAGCTTAAAATGTAGTATTTTAGTGGAGCAGAATGTAAGAAAGCTTTTCATTTTACGTAAGTGCCATTATATATTTCCTGCAGTAGTTATATTTTGGGGGGGAAAAGTTAATAAATAAATAAAAAGATCTTTTCAAAATAAGCTTTGACTTCACACTCTCAAGGTTATTCCCTTAATAACTAATGGGTGATTTCAGGACTGTCTCTCTATAAAACATATGCTGAAGTGGAATTGCGGAGGTGAAATGACAACAGATCTCATGCTCATCAGTCTCCAGCTCCTTTGGGTCACATAGTCTTAAATTGTAAACATGTACAGTACCACACCATTTATGTTGGAAACAAATCCTCACTTATTTCTTCTATTGAAGAGCAGCAGCTTCAGTGCTGTAGTTTCAATTAAAGCTTTTAACACTCACTAACCTGGTTCCCTATACCTTCATAACACATTCACATGCATTGCATACATCTTTTAATGTTTTTTTTAATGGAAGGTGTATGTCAACATTAGTAAATAGATATTAGAGGTTTAATGTAAGAAATAATTCTGTCTTTATATGAAAGTGAGAACCTCATTATCGGTCTTGCAAGTTTTTAGTATATTTTTGCCTTTAGATGAAACATATCCTCCATCCATTTATATTAGGTGACTAATTAGCACTTTGAGGACATGAAAATAATTAATGTAGTTGATATATGTGCTTAATTTAGCACTAAAATTACTAAGTTACTTATTACATAAGTAAAATTATATTTTTTATGAAAATTGAAAAGGACCACCATCATTCACTTCCAGCGTATTCAATTCCATGCTCGTGTGTGAAGGAGATAAATGCACTTAATGAAAAATTAAAAAAAAAACATGTGGATGCTTAACAGAGGACTTGTTAAAGCTTCATGCATGAGCCTTTAACTAATAACTTAGTACAGAAACTAATAACTTGTAAGATATAAAATGATTATGAATACGGTAGTCTGGAATGATAGTCAAGGCTTTTTATAAGCTTTACTAAAGGCTCATGAATGTGTAAGGTACCCTTCAAATAATGCCACATTCTCTCACTATACAAGTGATCTATCTTGTCTCAATAATTCATTAATGTAGAAGATTATACTACAGCGCTGTTAAATTCTTCAGTCTGTTTGGTCAGAAGGTGTTGATTCGTTTTCTGTAATGAAAGCTCTGATAGTGATAACAGCTCAAATTCAAATTACAGTTTTATATCAATGCGCTCATTTGAATACAATATTGTTTCTATAGTAACAACTCATTCACCGGGAGACAATCCACATCATCGAATTCGAATAATACATGGATCTTTGAAAAAAAAGGTTGTTATTTAATGGTAATATAATTCTTGATTAGAGGAGTTAGAGGAGTTTGTGTTTAGTGGTTTCTCATGAAAGGTTGCAGGGTTTTTTTGGCTTATTAAATCAAGAGAGAGATAATAAAGAAGACTAAGTGAACTAAGGAATTAATTTGTCTCACTGACATTCCGTAATGTAACTATAAATGGTTTTTTGGTTGTTTTTTAGTCAATGATAAATTGTAATCATTGAAAAATTGTTATGCTGTAAGAGAAACAATACTTATTCAACAGTACTTCTACTTCTTTCTGATAATGGTATCTCCGATTTGCATTGCACCACCCCAGGACTAATCTCCTATAACAGCACACCCTGATATGCTTTATTTATATGGTAAATGGTCTACACTTACAGTGCGCTCCACTAATATTGGCACCCTTGGTAAATATGACCAAAGAAGGCTGTGAAAAATTGTCTTTATTGTTTAACCTTTTG
>JANDJT010000141.1:13140214-13155714 GCA_024331685.1 Stegophilus panzeri | reverse complement strand
ATGTAAGTTTTTGGTTGGATAATAGAGTTGTTTTTTGCTGTGCCCTGCAGCCGTACCACGGACCAGTGCCACACAGTGCAGCTCAGTGCCCGAGCCTCGCTTCGGCAGGCGCGTTGGTAATGACTTCTCTGTGGGCTCAGCTGTGATGTTTGAGTGCAACCCAGGCTACACTCTGCAAGGCTCCACGGCTATCCGCTGTGAAACAGTTCCTGATGCCCTGGCACAGTGGAACGACACCCTGCCCACCTGCATGGGTGAGTGTCACATCATCTCTTGAGTCACTGTCCTATATGGTTTACAGCATTTATTAGAACTTATCAAGAAGAGAACTGGAGCACTTAAAAATTAACATGCACTGTCACAGTCTTGAGGTGAAGAGGGTTAATTAGCAGTTCTAGTAGGAAGATGGAAGCAGGCTCAGAGCTAGGAAGCTTAAAGCTGGAGAAAACAGGGACACTGCACATATGTCCCTTAATGCAAACCAGCACAGTGTTTCCCCTCAACTGTGCAATTAGTCAGGTTTAAAAAGTGTGGAACGGGACACGGGTGTGTGAACAGGCAAACTTTAACAGAGCACCCTCATTTTTAATTAATTAGGTGGACATTTTTGTACTTGTACTTCCTAGCAGTGTCTTGGCTGTCTCCCCTTTGCATTTCTTACAGGATGTCATGTGCCTGGCCTTGCTTTGTTTTACTTAGATTCCTGCTGGTTTTCAACCGCAAGTTCAGAAACTGCAGAGATTTCCTGTGATTACCTGCGCACATGATGCATTCTGTATACCAGCACTAAAATATTAATGAGCCAGAAATTGCTGTGAACTGAATTGCTTTAATAATTTAACCATCTGGCTAGATATATTGAGCATTTCTCCATATCCTGTCTTCTAACGCTGTTTCTCTATCTCTCTCTCTGTTTTCTCTCTCTCTCTCTCTCTCTCTCTCTCACTCACACACACACACACAAACACACACACACACACTCACTCACTCACTCACTCTGCCTGTCTGTGTCTCTAACATCTACAAGTATGTCCTGACCTGTTCTTAGTTCTTTAAACAAAGTGATTGGCTCTGATTTTTCTGGGTTGTCCTTGACAGATAGCATCATACCAAGGCTGGGTATATAAAAAAAAGATTTGTCCTGGCGAAGTAAGATAGCAGCCCACGCATTTATTATTGACTGATCCACTCTCTGGCTTCAAAAAACAGGGAAAATTGCCTAGACTAGCTTCTCCATTGGGAGACAGACATATGTCACTCTGTTAAATGTCGTTTGAATTGTGAATTGTGCGGTTTCAAAAGTGCCAAATAAATTCTCAGAAATGTGCAACGTGAATGAGCAAAATGATCAGGCCAAAAAGTTTGAAACATGATATTCTTCAACCCACAAGGGCTTCCAAACATTTTTTTATGTCTGTTTGAAATGTAAATGTCTATTTCAAAAATCAATAGGGGTTCCTTGCAGAAACGAATGCTTTATTCAAGTCAATAGAAGTTACTTTACCAGTTACTGCCTTTGAGCATTTCCCAGACATGAGCATGTTTCTGATTCGTTATACCTACTGGTATGTATGCTTCTAAAATAACATTACACAGAATTGAGCCTGTTTTTTTCCCTCCTAAATTAAAAAAAAATATTTCATCTTTGTTAATCATCATCCTGAAGAAGACACTCTCATTTTCCATTTCACTTTGATAAGGTTCCAATTAGTCATCGAAATCAAGTCCTGCTGCAATACAGACCTGTGTCTACAGTGGTGTTTGAAAGTTTGTGAACCCTTTACGATTTTCTATATATGTGCATAAATATGACCTAAAACATAATAAGATTTTCACACAAGTCCTAAAAGTAGATAAAGAAAACCTAATTAACAAATGAGACAAAAAATATTATACTTATATTTATTGAGGAAAATTATCCAATATTACATATCTGTGAGTGGCAAAAGTATGTGAACCTCTGTGATTAGCAGTTAATTTGAAGGTGAAATTAGAGTCAGGTGTCACTCAATCAACATGATGACAATCAGGTGTGTGAGTGCCCCATTTTATTTAAAGAACAGGGATCTGTCAAAGTCTGATCTTCATAACACATGTTTGTGGAAATTCGCTTTGTCTACTTTTAGGACTTATGTGAAAATCTGATGATGTTTTAGGTCATATTTACACAGAAATATAGAAAATTCTAAAGGGTTCACAAAGTTTCAAGCACCACTGTATGTTGCAGTCATTTCTTAAGCAGTGTTAATGCATGTTCTGATCACTTCTCTCTGGGGCTTTGCCTTGACAGTGCCATGCGGAGGGGTTTTAATGGCACGTAAGGGCACCATCCTGTCCCCAGGCTACCCTGAACCTTATGACAACAATCTAAACTGTGTGTGGAAGGTGTCAGTGCCTGAGGGAGCTGGAATCCAGGTGAGAGAAGAAGCAAGTCCTTCAAATGAACCTTTTTTTTACACTGTCAGTAGCACATACAGCAGTGTAAAAAGTGAAACTTCAATAAAGGGAATTATTAGTATCTAATTAATTATGTATGCAGCAAATGTTTAATTTGCAAATGTGGAGGACATGATGTAGCTTGATCTTTTCATTTAGTTTTAGAATTGTGTTTGTTCAGTTATGGAAAGGTATCGTATCATGTGTTTGTAATTTTTAGGGCCTGATCGTGGCATTGCATTCATGTTCATGTACTTTTGTCCTTTTTTATCAGATCCAAGTGGTGAGTTTTGCCACTGAACACAATTGGGATTCTCTGGATTTCTATGATGGAGCTGACAACAACGCACCCAGACTGGGCAGTTATTCAGGTAAGAACATGATTTTACACAGATTCAATTTGGAGCAAGCAGTTTCAAGCGAGACCTTGACTTACATAGTGCATTTATGCTTCTTCCTTTTGTGATCTCTAAATAGCTCTCTAATCTTGGCTGTTTGAGTAACACATAATTGCTGTAAGTGGAAGAACCGATCATGAGACTCTTATTATCGCTTTTGTTCTCACGAAATCAGCCTACAAATCTAAAAATAATCTTGCCTCCAGACCAACTTATTCTTATTAGAGCCAAACCTTTGAGATGCTTAACTTTTTACAACCATCATGTTGTGTTTGAGTGGCCAATTAATCTTCTTTACTGGTGGGGCTATTATCGGACACCGCCTACTGTTGCACTGCTTGCGTTTTGTTCACAAAGTGACTAGGGCAAGCATATCAATGCCAGGACCCTGGTAAGCTATCAATGTGTGTCAGTCAATGGGTGCAGCAGGAGAGGATACACTGATTAGCCAGGTCTTTTGGGATCTGCACCTTTATCTGACTGTGAGGAACAATGCTAGCCTCCATTCTGCTGCTGCATGTACAAGCGCTGACCCACGGTGCCTTTTAACGTAGCTATAATACTTGGCAGCCATTGTGAAATGGACAAACTGCTAATGTAGAACAGGAAGCTCACTGTCAGTGAGTGACAGCTGATTTCAGAAGTGCACAAAATAGTTGAGATAGTTTCAATGATACTTCAGAATAGTTCAGATGAAATTACTCAACACAGAGATTGTACCTTGTAGTTATGCTTCATTCAGGTCCTTGACTTGTGTGGATTAGTAATTCACAGAATGATTCATTCTCTGAAATGTTTCTCCTGGTAACCTGTAGGTCTTGACCACTGCATGGCGACATGTTAGTAATAGGATTGTCATGATATACTAACAAGGACGGGCATTATGACTCTTTTTTTTTTTTTTTTTTTTTTTACCTTAAACTGTGCTTTGTTTTCACAAAACTGCATCCAGGAAATTAAACTATCTGCTTAATGCACAGTGAGTGTACAACTATGAGTGATCACTGAGTCCATGTTTTCCCTAAACCGTGCAGCTCTTTCTTTCCAATAAGTAAGAATTAGATACACTTAAATTACTATTTGAGTATGTATTTTAAAATGTGGACACTACAGTTCTTTCCATTTCCTGGAGCAGCAATATATATATGTATTTATTTTTAACTTATCAAAATAATTTCTTTAGGGTTTTTGTTGCTATTGATTTGTTCCAAACCAGTGATGAATTTCGAGGACAATCAGTAACCACAAAACAAATTAGAAACAATTGTATTTATTTAAAAAAAACAAAAACAAAAAAAAACATGAACAATGGTGTTAGCTGTATCATGAATGTTAAGCTTGTGTGATGGGGGGTGGTTGTGGGTGTGGATTAGTTTGTTGGGTGGATGGTTGGATGTCTTGGATTAGAGATGTAACGGTATGAAAATTTCATATCTCGATTATCGTGACCAAAAAGATCACGGTTATTAGTATTATCACGGTATTGTTAAAATGTGCTGAAAATCTACAAAAAGTTCTGATACACAGATTGAAATCATTTAAACAGGACGTGTTACCCCCTTTCACAGCGACTTTCTTCCGGCAAGCTCTGCAGACAGGGTTACCATCTTCGATTAAGTTTCCCTCAGCATTTTTATAAAATCCAAAATATGACCACACTTCGGATTTGGTCCTCTGGAAAGGTTGGAAAATCTCCCGAGTGCTGTCACTGCCTTCCTCCATGTTTTCACGCTCAAAAAACAACAATGTTGCATGCTGCACCTGCGTCATACTCATGCTGGGAGTGTGGAAGTTTTACAACCGCCAGTTTTACAAATCACAATAATCGCGCACGGTTTTAATGATAATTAAATGTGACATGGTAATACTAACTGTCTGGGAATTTTGTCGTGAAACTGGTAACCGTTTCATCCCTATCTTGGATGTGTGGGTGCATGAGTGTTTGGGTGGGTTGGGGTGGGTGGATGGCATTTTATATGTTAGTAGGGAGTAAATATCTGATAATTTTGACCTTGTGGGGGACATTTACTGTAGATGGCCCCCATTAGGAAAACTGCTTTCTTGGGTTTTATTTACAAAATTTACTGAGGTTAAGGTTAGTGTTAGATTTTGGTGCAGCACAGCAAACGTGTGTGTGTGTGTGTGTGTGTGTGTGTGTGTTTGTGTGTGTGTGCAATCTTCAATACATTGTACACAGAGTAAAACATATTGCTACATTTTTTTTCAGGGACAACCATTCCTCAGCTGCTGAACAGCACGTCCAACAACCTTTACCTGAACTTTGTATCTGACATCAGTGTTTCAGCAGCAGGCTTCCATCTGGAATACACAGGTACAACCAGAGGGCAGCTTCATACCCACCACTGACATCCATCCACTCATCTCTTATTAAAAATCTACACTGCGGATGCAGACTAGACTGCAGTTAAACACCTGTGGCATGTGGAAAAATCTAACTCACTTTCAACTTTAACTATGTGTTACCCATGATGTATTAGTGGGAACAATGTTTAATACCAAAGAGAGATAATACCCCTGAGAGAATGAACCATGCAAACATGGTCTAATAGTCCTTCTTTTACCAAAACCTTGCAATCCTCTTTCCTCATCCAGTGATTTATGTGGAATGACAGAGGCATCTGTTCTCTCAGGGATTTTTTATTAATAGACCATTTGAATATGTCTTTATGATAAAATAACAGCTAGTGACAACACTTAACCTCTGTAGGCGTCTTTGGCATGAAATTAAATGTATGGAAATAGGACAGTGACAGCCAAGTCAGTTACAATTTACTCTCAAAATAGCCAGATAATCTGTATGTGAACGCTGGGAGAGCTGCACCTGCTGTACACAACAACCTGCCACTAGTTTATCTATAAAATAAAGCAATAGCATGTATTCAATTAAATTTTACTCTAGAATTTAAAACCAACTTTCTACACTTTATCTAACCCTGTAGTTATGTAACATTCTTCGTGTATTTGTTGCCATAGCTGTTTCTGTTATTACATTGTGAATTTAATTTCAAATCATATTTAATATATGTATATATAATTTTTTTTTGTGTGTGTGTCCACAGCAATCGGTCTTGATTCTTGTCCAGAGCCTCAGACTCCTACTTCTGGTATCAAAGTGGGGGACCGCTACATGGTGGGAGATGTAGTTATGTTTCAGTGTGAACAGGGATATTCTTTACAGGTGATACTACACCCTTTTTAAGGACACTGTTATTTGAATAATTTGAATATACTTCTACAGTATATTTAATAACATATATATATATGAGAGAGAGTACTGTGCAAAAGTAAAGAAATACTGTAGAGCAAAGGTGACTTCAAATAATAATGCAAATAAATGTTTCTACATTTAAAAAAAATACTATAAAGAAGAGTGAACAATAATAAATGATACAAAATCAGCATTTGGTGTGATGACCCTTTGCTTTAAAAAACAGTCTGAGGTACATCTTTATAAGGAAATGATCTATAAGTTTTACTGAGTATCTTGCAGAACCAGTCATGGTTCTTTTGGAGACTTCTGCAGCAAAATCATTCAGCTTCAGCAGCTTTCATTATGGTTTTTTATTTTTGTCTGAAAAGTGTCTCTTACGTAAATAAAGTTTGTACAAAATAATAGGGTGCCTAAGACTTTTGCACAGTACTGTAAGTATGAAAATGTATGCACTTGTATTTACATCATCTTCTGTTGTTTTTATCCAGGGCAATGCTCACATCACATGTATGCCAGGACCGGTGAGGAGATGGAATTACCCTGTGCCACTCTGCCTTGGTATGATAATTCAGCAGATTGAAACTCTATAGGCGAACTGAGCATTCAGTGAGGTCCAACGTTTGTTTGTTTGTTTGTTGTTTTTGTTTGTTTGTTTTTTATTATTTAAAACTGGAAATAAATAGAATGTTTTAGAAATTTGAAAAAACAACAAATAAATAATTTTTTTAGTTTCTTGAATATTCAATATTGAAACGATTTCTAGGTCACTATATAAATGTAAGCATATTTGTGATACTGACCATGTTAACTCGTTTGTTCAAAAGGTCAGACTTTCCCTGAGTTTTATGCCTTCCACTGAAGCATATGTTCAGACAATACTCCACTGGATTTGATCTAAAATGGATCACCAGTTTTTACAGGCTGACACACCAAATACTAAGAAAGTAATTTTTTACTATGTAAATAATTTTAAGCTTCTGCTTTTTATTGAAGTTGTTGTTGATCATATAAATTTTTTTATTTAAAAAAATAAATAAATTAGAAAAGAATACAAAATACATGGTGTCCCAAAAGTCTCCATACATAGGGGACTGTATTTGCCAGTACCACGTCGGTTGTGCCTTCATCAGTGGATGTTCGTGGGCGTCCGCTTCTTGGTTGGTCCTCATCACCTCCAGTCTTTTTGAATTTGGTAATAACTTTGCTAACAGTGTCCTGTGTGATGTGATTCCTGTTACAGTGCTATAGTACAAAGTACTATATGCTATAGGAATGTGACTAAAAGAGTTTGACTGTAACCTTAGTTATCCTTTGTTCCCCCAGTTATTTCTGAAACCTCAATTTAAAATGCTTAGCAAAATGCATCCGTGACAAATTTGGAAGTCAGGCAAAGAGAAGGAAGACAGAGGCAGGCTTAACACTCCGGTGCTTTATTACTTTTTCTTTCATTCTAGAGCCGCCTGGAATACCAATTCCTGACGGCTCTGTGTAACCAACAACTGGGTGACCTCTTCCTGCGTCACTCGATATAACCTATCGTGAATTACTGAAAAATGGGAGTGGGAGAGCGCAGCATTTGGCTGGACCTGCTGACCAGCAATTACTCTCACTTGGTCAAACCCTGGTCAATTTGTCCCCAGAATTAGCGGATGGGTGAGGCGCGGGCTAACCATCGCCTCTACTCTATGGTTCTGGCCTCAAAATTCAATGACAATAGGCACCATCGGGTATTCGTGAAGATCCCTGTGCACAAACCTCACCTTCACCAAATGTGCATTCCCCAATGCCTCCTCCTGAACCAAGCGTTGGTGGATCGAAGTTTGATTACAGCCTGAAAACGCTTGGTATGTACCCCCCTGCACACTCACCGGTATGCGCTACATCCCGGCTTGATTGGGGGCAGCCTGTGGCGTGTCGGGGAGCCGGATCATGGCTCCCACCTCCAAGACACTGGTACTGGAAGAGCCCCAGCTCCCTGCAATGCCAACACGCTGGCCCAAGCATCATTCTGGCACCTGCAGCGTCTGTGGTCCTCGTCTGTGGTCCTCGCCTGTGGAGAAGAGGGAACAGAAGGGGGGGTAACGGGTCGTTGAAGTGCCGGTACAGGGACAGGACGAGGAGAAGAATGGAAGACACAAGGGTGAGAGAGAGAGAAAGCAGAAGGTGAAGTGGGGAGAGGATCGCCTGCCCCAGGATATGCCACCATGTGGTCTTCTGCCAGCCGGACATTTTCGTCCAGGGACGCAGGACGGTGGCACTGGAACCACTCGAACTGCTCCAGGGCCACCAGGTCGATCAAAAAGATCAAAGTCGGGCAAAGAGAAGGAAAGACACAGGCAGGCTTGACACTATTATGCTTTATTACTTTTTCATTCGTTCTAGAGTTTCGTTTGTTTTTCACATATACACACACGCTCAGCTCGCGCTTGGCATCGTGTTCTCTCTCTCTGCGCGTGTCTCTCCCTCTTTTATCCTTGCCTCGTCTCAGTGAAACAGAGAATATTCATTAGTAAAAATTCCCCACAGGTGTGCCCTCCTTACCACTTGCCTTCTTCGGTGCCGCCCTCCATTCACAAATCGGCGCTTGTCCACGCCCCCGCCTCCACAGCATCCAAATGCATATTGGTTATTTCTGTACATTTCTCAAATCCTTATAAAAGAGTCTCCAGCTCAAAGCTTTATTTTTCCCACTGTTTTACCTCTAGCCAAGCTGAAAATCATGAAAATGAAGTCTGAATAATTAACCGTCCAGCTGCTTACTCACATCTTTAATGAAAGCGCTCCCAAAACCCACAATATCACTTTTTTTAACATTAATTTCCGAGCGCTTTCTGTTCAGCTCAGATAAGGCACAACACATCCCTGAGCTTGAGTGAATATGAATAAATATAATAACACAAAATAAAGCACATTTATTTATAAGTGGCTGGCTGGGTTGTAGAGAATGGGTTTCGTTGATACAAATAATGTAGTTAATATTACACTTGGATGTGTTAAATTGACCGAGCACGCCATCTGAGAGGTTAACCTCTTGTATTCTCTCAGTGAAGGTTTAAATTCAAGGTGAGGCCAGAGAAACTAAATCCCAAAAACACTGAAAAGCATTCTGCTTTATAGTTATGTACTTTTCAGCATTAACAAGTTTTCAGGAAAAACGGAGGTGAAACCATTTTTTTAAGACCAGAAGCTCATAAAATGGAGGTGATTTTCAGCAGACAATCTCATCTGTCAGTGTAATGTAGTCCAATCTTAGGTTTCCAGGCAACAAAATTAGATGTATCTAAATTAATTAGAACAATCAACATGATACAAGTGAAAATGGCTATTTGATAAGCAGATGGTGAGAGAAAAGGAGGGTTTTTTTTAGAGATTAGAGTAAACATTTATGGATAGAGAACTAAAAATGAGCAAATGATCAGTGACAGCTGCAGCAGTTTGAATGTGCAGGGGAGCTGAGCTGGTGTCGTGACAGCTTTACTCACTGATTTGCAATGTGATAGAGCGGAGCATTAACACAAAGAGCTAAATAAAAATAATTAGATTGATCTCATTTACTTTATTGGATTTGTGCAGTATAAGGGTCCCAGAACAAACACATCAAAACAAGACGTGCAAAACAAGCACGAGTGTAGGCATCGTTATGTGTTCTCGGCAAGACACCAAATGGAGGATGTCTTTCATTGTTAATTTGCAATACTCAAAGCAGACACATGACTATGCACACCAGGTAGTTGTCTATATTATTTTCCCCTGTCTCAAACTGTAAACGTCGACTCAAAGCTTGACTGGTAAAGACTACAAGTAGTCACACCACAAGCACCAGTGAAGCCCCCTGGCTAGCCTCACAAGCCAGACCTGTAGAATTAGCTAGAGAGTCTGGTACATTGTGTACCAGCCAAGAACCACCTACTTTCAGAGAAAAAGGCAATTTGACTGACAGATGACCAGCCACAGACCTTTTCCCATATCGCATCGGTAAACATGCGAGGCAATCTTGTTCATTCACCACTAACTCCTTTTAAAAAAGTCTTTCATATCTTAAAGATGGGATTCTGTAAACATTTTTTATTCCCGTGACAATATCAAGCTAAATCTCATAGTATTGCAGTGTTCAAAAGTTCAGAAATGCATAGACACAGAAGTGTGGAGAACAAGATTCTGAAGCTTATGGCCAGAAAAGTGTACAAAGGATATCAGATGCTCAGTGGCAAGTGGGTGGACCATCTGAGGCTGAAGCTATCCCCTGAAACAATTTTTATCCACAAATCCAACAAAATCTGTAGGGTCAATACCATAAAATTGTTTGTACCAGAGTTTTCATTCTCAGACCATTTCTGCATAAAGCCTTCCTTAGTTTCTAGGGCTTTCCACCTGGACATCCGGAGATACCTGTGACAGCGGTTCACACTCTGCTCAGGGCCAAGTTTATGTTCTTGAAAGGTTTGTTACTGATCAAAGGAGACCTTGTTTATCTTTATCTTTTCTGTTTTGCAGTAACGTTTCAATGCGCATTGGTTTCTTACTGATCAAGGAAAACCTCTCTGTCCCTCAGTAATGTTTCAATGCGCTTTGTACTTTACCCTCTGTGAATCTCTGTTGCTTCTACCCTTTTGAAGGCATGATTCAATTACTGAAATGTGCACACACAAACACACACACACACACACACACACACACACACACAACTCATGTTTTGCCACAGTTAGCCTTATCAGATGGAACTTTTAAGCTCGGATGCATCCTTTATTTCAGTAGGAAATGCCATTTAATCATTCCTTAAACATTTCACTGCTTTCCTATTGGATAAATCCTTCACTGTCACAAACCAGACCATGCCGATAGTTGGTTCTCCCAGGTGCTTATTTAAAAAAAGAAAGTAAGTAATTGGGATCAGAATTCAATCAGGTTGTGCTTTTTGTTTGTTCTTGCAGCCTTTCGTACTGCAGGTTCTCTCCTGTTTAACATTAGGAATAAGAAAGGTGTGAAGAAAAGGAGGGTTATGTCAAAACAAGAGGCAACTGATATATCACTGTAATAAATGTGTTCTCTTTGAGGCCAGACAGGCCTCTTTGAAGTGTCGTTGTCTAATGATTCAGAAGTGTGTTCTTTGCTTTAAGAATCAGCAACAATTAGGCATCAGTCTTATTATTTTCCACCAGACAGTGTGCACAGCTCTGTTCTGTAAATGAACCTGCATTACCCTGCATTCGGTTTCTATTTCCACCACCCTACTGTGCTTAAGTAGCCATGCTGAATTCTGTCACCCTTCCTGCCCAAGTACCGCATGAGCCGAATAAAAGTGTCAAAGTGATCCTTCTTCCTTTTCGTGCAATTTAAGAGGAACCCTCAGAACTGTATAATACAATTTGTTGTTTCAGATTTGTTTTTATTCATTTACCCACAGTCAGTATTGAGCTTGATTTTATACTTCTTTCCTGTGATACAACTAAAATCTGCCGTCTTTAAATTAAACAGAATCTCAAATGGATTCCAATCCACATAGTGTCCTCCCACCATATGGTGCAGTAATGTACACTCTGCCTAGTGCACTCCATGCATAGTGGAACGCCGTTTGAGATTCAGCCACAGAAAATGCTAAGCCCCTTATGTTTTGGTTGTATTTTAGTCTGGCAGTTTGCATTCAAACCTCTATATTTTCACCAGCATATTGGCACACTTCAGTGGTAGCTTTATGTGATGGAAACTGCATGTGCTGGTCCAGGATATGGATAGTCCGAGATTTTCTATCACGCATTTCTTTAGAACTCCAGGTTACTCCAGCTCCAGAACTGAGTAAAGCATGGTTCTAAGTGTGAGAGGAGTAGAATTTATTTCCTGATTGAAATGAACAAGAACTTTTCCAAGAGTCCTACTGGATAAATAGCTTCTTTTATGACTAGCAAGAGTGAGTCAACCATTAAACAAGACAGTTCATGAAATTAAAAATTAACCAATCCCATTATAAAACGGCATGATATTGATGAGTTGTGTTTGTAAAATGAGTTTGTACTGGCTTCTCTACAGCTCAGTGTGGAGGATCCCTGACTGAAATGAGCGGTGTGATCCTGAGCCCTGGATATCCTGGAAATTACCCCAGTGGTCTTGACTGCACCTGGACTGTCACCTTACCCATTGGCTTTGGTATGGATAAATGACCATTACAGTAATGTATTTTATGAGAATGTATATTTCCACCCACACACACTGGCCATACACTACTGCTAATTCTTTCCCCCGAAACTAGAAGTGTATATGCTTAAGAGTATTGGCTTGTCGTTTATAGTAGCTAAGATAGTTGGCTATCTAAACACAGTACTGTGCTAATGTTGCCAGTTACAGTAAGTAGTTAGACAAGCTAATTTTATCTCCCCAGCACTATTATATTGTTTAACTTGTCTGCTTTAACTTTATCTGTATCCAAGTTCAATAGCAAGTTAACATAGGAGATTGATAAGATGGATAAGTGGTATGGAAGATGGATGGTTAGCCCACAGACTACAACAGACGAAGACCAAACTATAGAACAGGAATTGGCAATATGGGTGAAAATTGTTGATTCTGCCAGAATCTTCAGTTAGATCCTGAGCTCAGGTTACTGTCTGTGTGACGTTTCACAGGTTTGTCACATCATCCATGTGGGTTTCCTCCATGGGATAGGCTCCGAATCCACCACAGCCCTTACCAGGATAATTAGTTAATGAAGAGGAATGACAAACAAATTGAATAGTGGAAATGCACCTTTTATGCAACTTGAATCATTCTGGTCTAACAAAAGTTAATTGTGAGGAAAATAAATGTGATCAAATCAACTATAAAAGTTTCATCGGCTTTAGAATAGACGTTAGTAGAAATTTTGTGCAGGATTAGCTGTGTTATTACTGAGTAGCTTGTAATTTTAAAATGTATTCGATTAGGAATCCACCTGCAGTTTCTTAACTTCTCCACCGAGGCCATCCATGACTATCTGGAGATCCGGAGTGGGACAGCAGAGACCAGTGCCGTGATTGACAGGTTCAGTGGGCCTCAGGTGCCAGAATCTCTGTTCAGTACCACCCATGAGACAAGCTTCTTCTTCCATAGTGATTATTCACAGAACAAGCCTGGATTCCACATTACATACCAGGGTGAGCTCACCTTCACTTTACTCTCCAAAACATGACTTCCAGGCTTTACAGGGAATGATTATATGAAATGGTTAAGTTAGTAAACATTTTATCACAGTAGTTAATCATGTTGCATTTGTCCAAATAAATTACACTAACTTAATCAAAGAGATTAAACCAACAAGTGAAATGTTGATGAAACAGTCTCCATTAATAAAGCTGACCTTTTCCACAGCATGCACTTTGTACGTGTGGAGTTTTCTAATCATTCTAATCATTCACTATATTCTAATCACTGTGATCAGCAGGCCATCATGCCTTGTTTGTTTAAACCTTTAAACTACATGTTTACATCTTAAGTATGAACAGTGTATGTGTACATATATTCAGAATTGGCCAAAAGGTGCATCAATATATATGCAAAGAAAGTTCTCTGTATTTAGATTCTAGTTACTCACTGAGCTTGATTTTCTGGCTGAGGGATTTCAAGATATTGAAATTATTTTTGTGCAGGTTTGCGTTTTGAGGTTGCCAGGTTTTTCTTGAATCAACTGGTGTTTTTCAGTTTTCTCAGTGCCACTCCCTTTAGTATAAATAGCAGGAGACAAAAAAATCTAATTTAGGCTCATACAAAGTATAGAAATCAGAAGTAGAACATTACTGTATAAGGAGACAAAAAAGCATCCAATATAAAGATAAAGAACATAAATATAAAGTCTAAAATATAAAGCCTAATATAAAGAACATGCTATATAGAGGTACTCATCAAAGTGCAAATAGCTAATAACTATTGGACATGAAACATATCCATAGAAATGTCCATAGGATTTATTAGCATTGTGTGCAGATTTGCAGATTGCTTACTACATGCGCTCAATATTGCTCCATGTGAACTAGGACACTTCTTGGGATAAGATCAAATGAAGCTTGCTTGTGACTTATAAGGGAAATGTTGTGCTCTAGATATTGGAAACTCACATTTTATGTTGTTTTATGCCTAACTTATACTGGTTGTAATTAGGACATATTCTTGCTTTCCTCAGTTTTACATGCTTGCCCTCACAAAGGATATTGTTAAAAAAAAAATTTAAAAAAAATTATTAACTATTGTGTCTAACATGCTCTTTTCTTTGAATGGATAATTATGAAACATTTATGAAAGTTTTATTGGTTTGGGGAAAAAACAATCATACTATTCTTACTTTTGTACATTTGCATGCCTGGAAAGTGTTGCCAGGTATATTGTACACTAATGTCTGCATACAGTACCTTGTAGGCTCATTATGTTGCTGTTTTCTGGTCTTCAGCCTACCAGCTTCAGAGCTGTCCTGACCCGCGACCCTTCAGGAATGGCATCGTGATTGGCAGTGACTTTAGTGTTGGGATGACAGTGTCGTTCGAGTGCCTGCCAGGTTATTCCCTAATTGGAGAGACCTCTCTCACCTGCCTTCATGGCACAAGTCGCAACTGGAACTTCCCTGTGCCACGCTGTGAAGGTGACCAGTTCATGCTGACACTTCAAATCTTAAAATTGTCAATAAAGTTCTCTAGCCTACTAGCAGGTAGTGGGGTGTGCTGAGAATTCTGCACCATTCTCTACTTTCAAGATTATTCAGCATAACTTATTTAATGGCAACTGTTTTAATAAAAGAAAAAATATTCAAATGAAATAACATTTCATTGGAGTAGATACAGCCACAGTCAAGTTAACATTATCAGTCTGCAGTTATTAGCCTATACAGTTTGCATTTTATATCCTCAAACTTTGTAGCCAGGGACCTCTTTGACTGTGAAATTAAATTCCACATGACCACTCAGTACAGAGTTACTTTATGAATGTAATTCAACTGTTTAAACATGGGGCTCATTATTTAAAGTTATACAGTAATATTCTGGCTATTTATTGAAGACATTGGAGCTTTTTATTCATGAACATATCCACTGACAGAATCAATTAGGTCCAAGTTAACATTATTTATATTCGACTTGTTTTTTAAGTTATACACTGCCCTCCACTAATATTGGCATCCTTGGTAAATATGAGCAAAGAAGGCTGTGAAAAATGTCTTTATTGTTTAACCTTTTGATCTTTTGTTCAAACAATTCACAAAAATACTCTGCTCTCATGGATATCAAACAACTGCAAACACAACACAGGTTTATCCAAAAAAAATAATTTTTAATATATGTGTGCAACAATTATTGGCACCCTTTTAGTCAATACTTTGTGCTACCTCCCTTTGCCAAGATTACGGCTCTGAGTCTTCTCCTATAATTCCTGATGAGGTTGGAGAATACATGGCAAGGGATCTGAGACCATTCCTCCATACA
>JANDJT010000141.1:13116546-13137869 GCA_024331685.1 Stegophilus panzeri | reverse complement strand
GATGATCCTCAAACCTTTTGGGAGAATGTTCTGTGGATTGATGAGTCGAAAGTGGAACTGTTTGGAAGACGGGGTCCTGTTACATCTGGCGTAAACCAAACACATAATTCCACAAAAAGAACATCATACCTACGGTCAAGTATGGTGGTGGTAGTGTGATGATGTGGGGATGCTTCGCTGCTTCAGGGCCTGGGCAACTGGCAGTAATTGAGGGAAACATGAACTCTGCTCTCTACCAGAAAATCCTAAAAGAGAATGTCCGGTCTTCAGTCTGTAAGCTGAAACTCAAGTGCAACTGGATTAAAAGCATAGGAGTAAGTCCTAGTCCTAGACGTAAGTGAAAGACTGATCTCCAGTTATCGGAAGCGTTTGGTTGCAGTTATTTCTGCTGAAGGTGGCACAACAAGATTTTAAGTTTAAGGGGGCAGTTAGTTTTTCACATGGATGATAGGTGTTGGATCAAGTTTTTTTTTGCTTCAATTGAAAAACAATTTTTGTAACTGTATTGTGTTTTTACTCAGGTTTCCCTTGTTTTATATTGTATTTCATTTGAAGATCTAAAACTTTAATGTGAGAAACACAAAAGCAGAAGATGAGATGGGGGCAAATACTTTTTCACTGCACTGTCCCTTCTTTTCCTGTTTAGCATAAGAGGATGTTAGTGTTTCAGTTTCACCCCTTTAACTGGAAAAAAAAATTGGCGTATATCCATGTTCCCCCTCAAACTGACTGACTGTGTTAGCTAGGGTTTGGCAGAACTGAGACCTGTCAGCCACTAAGACACAAGTATTTCCACATGTCTTGCCTCACTGAAGATAAAATATAACACTTCGATCACTGAAGATACTAAATTACAACACTGCCATCTTCTTTTATTGATGTTCAGTTATGCTACAGGCCAGGTTACACCCCTATATACTAAAAGCATAGACCCAGTTTGTGAACCTGTTGTCTACTGAGTAGTCATGATTTCTTTAAGCACATGCTCTTGATATTCAGTACACCTAGTAAACAGTGCACTCACAGTACAAAGTGCACACACACATGGTACAGTACACTCCAAACCAAAGTTTATTGAATAAAAAATATTTTATGGCAAGGCATTTAGTATAACATCACTGTATATGTTATGTGTAACAATGCTTAAAAACCGTTACACCTGTGCATCCCTGTAGATCTCCTTTCACTTCATCACCATCCTCAGAAAGTTTGGGCCTGTTACAAAAAAAGCATTTTGAAAAATGAATGTCCTTAGTTGTATGCAATATTTCTTATTTCAAAACTAATGTGAAATGTGCATTTTGTTGCGTTTCTATTATAGCCAATAGGCTGGGAGAATGAGAGATAAGCTTAAGGCATTGATTCTTATCATTATCTCAGTGATATTTCATTTCTTAATGTGTCATGCATGGTTATGGCAAAAGCAACTTTCCTCTGGCTTGTGATAAACAGTATTTTAACTTCTCTTCCAAAATGAAATCATCGTTAAACCTCTGATGTGCTAGAATAGCAGTTTTTTTTTTAATTAGTTCAAAGTTAACTAATGTAGTAAATGTCATTTATAATCCCTTAAAGCACTGTGTGGAGGAAACATTACTTCAATGAATGGCACAATCTTTTCCCCCGGCCACCCGGCTGAGTACCCGAACTTCCAGGACTGCGTGTGGAGCGTGAGGGTTCCCCCTGGCAATGGCATCTACATCAACTTCACTGTCCTCAGCACGGAGCCCATCTATGACTACATCACTGTGTGGTAAAGAGCTCATATGCATCTCATGACTATGTAATGATATATTTATTACCAAATCAGTTCATGTCTATCAGCTTGTGATTAACAGCATGTGTTGTCAGCGCTGGTCTCTCAGCTAGTAACGCTAGAAGGAAGTAGGACAGCTCTGCTGAGAGATTTGACTGATTACTTGGCTAAGAGTTAATCGAGCTCCATGTTGATGGAGCCACCGATCCCTCATGAGCCGAAAAGAGCAAACACTGTGTAAAGCTCATCCAGTATTGCTCTTTAAAATCCCATAAGCAACACTCCTGTGTGTGTGTGTGTGTGTGTGTGTGTGTGTGTGTGTGTGTTTTGTTTTTGTTTGTTGTTTTGCATTTTTAAGCCAAGTAGGCAGAATGTTGGCTTTTTATGTCACACAGATGTTTAAACCATCCATGTACAGGTACAAGTTCATTCACATAAAAAACAACAAGCACTACTGAGCTATGAGAGTTGTCCAAAAATGTTCTGGTCACTAAATATTTATAGCTTATTATGCTATTTTTTTTTTTATTGTATTTTTTTCTGTATCCTCTTTATAGGAAGATATTGAGGCATAAATCGTGTAAGAACTGCTGTCCTCCATTTCGTTTTTGCATTTAAATGTGTGGATGCATTATTAAACAAGGTTAAAAATCTTTGCATTTCCCATCTCATTTACATTTCCTCTGAGCTTTGTCTCTCCTGTTACCCTTTAGGATGAGAAGCTTGGCCAATTAAATCTTCTTCTGCGTTATTGCCATAGCTACCATTTTGTCTGTCTGTGGTTAAAAAAAAACTAATTTGGTGTGCTGCTTTAGTCATGCAGAAAGAAAGACTATATAGTCAAAGGGATCTAGTGCTAGTGCTGTTAAACAGCAATGAGTAAAGCAAAATAATAATAATACAATTAAAAAGACTACTGAATACTTCTAGAAGGCAGAGAACTTTCTAATGTGAATGTGTTTTGTAGCTTGGCATGCAGGGTTATTTGTGCCTGTCGAATATGGGAAATGATGTAACTGTGGGGGATGATAAAACAACGTAGTAATAGTCAGGTTTTACACACAAACTCGGTTTGAGGCAACCTGCTGTTTTAAATAGCTGTGCTTTTTGAGTAATGGGCCTTCACAGGATTTCGACAATGCCATTTCATGAGATGTGTAATAATGTATTGAATAAAACACAGCATGACACCCAGGAATTAATGTCCGTTTTACACTGTAGGTTAATAGTATTACACTTTTTTTAGAGGAATTCTAAAGGCTTTTTTTTATTTATTAATGATGTCTGCACTGCACACTCTCCACTACCCACCACTTTAAATAATGCATCTGCAACTGAGGTAGAGACTACAGTGCTGTTTTGTTTTTGTTTTTTTAAATCCCATGCTGGATTGTGTATTTGTTGTTTGTTTTAGCCTTTGTTACAAAAGAAGCAAGGAACAAAGTACACAACCTGAGACACACACACTTTATATTTCAGTTCTCCCACTGACTTTTATGAAGGTGATCTAGATAAAAGAACATCCGTTATTAGTTGATTAGATGATTAATACAGGGATATACTATGTAGACTAAAAAAACTGTCTCTTGCGTTTGCTTAGTACTGACACCAATTGCAGGGCAGGTGCCCCCTGACCATGATCAGATCTAACAGTCTAATTTTAATACTTATCATGGAGGATCAGATGTCTGAACAACGTTCATGTTTGAAACCTGAATCACATTTCAGGCATTAATTAAAACACCAAGTCGGCTAGAAAACCTCTTATTAATGCAATGTTCACACTTAGCTTTTTTCCCCTAATCATGTGAAATATCAGCGAATATTTTTCATGCAGTCCTCCAGGAAGCGGCAACAGGGTTCTCAAAATGAGACGGGTTTTAAAAAGTACTCCCAAAAGTCTTTAAAAGATTGGGAAAAGTTCAACTTTTCAGAAAAGCACTGAGTGATGTCAAACAGTTCTTAAACACCTTTTGTTTTTTATATTTCAGAAACTGCTGATCTACTGGGATTTTCACTCACAACAGTCTCTAGAATTTACATAGAATGGTGCAAAAAACAATAAGCACTGAGTGAGAGACAGTCCTGTGGGTGGAAATGCCTTGTTGATAAGAGAGATCTGAGGAAAATGGCCAGATTGGTACAAGCTGTCAGGAAGGATATAGTGACTCAAATAATCACTCTTTACAACCGTAGTGAGCAGAAAAGCATCTCAGCATGAACACAGCAACAAACCTTGAGGTGGATGGACTACAACAGCAGAAGACCACATTGGGTTCCTCTCCTGTCAGCCAAGAACAGGAATCTGAAGCTATCATGGGCACAGGCTCACCTAAACTGTATTTTTGAATAGTTATCTTGTGTATGACTGTGTTTTTCCTCACCTTAGTTTTGTGCCTTTCCTAGCACTCTGATCTCTGTTTGCTGATTTTGATCTTTGGTATTTTTGACCTTGTTTTTCTCTACTGACGCTGTCTTTGCTTTTGACTTGGATTTTTTTTGCATTCTTTATTGTTAGTATCGTCCTGGATTGTCTTGACCTTTGTTTTTGTATTAAATAAAAGCTCCAGCAAATGCATCCGTACGCTACATCTCTGTATCCCTTGTTACACATACACCATATTTTATGGTATAAATATATACACTCGCTGACCACTTTAATAAGACAGGTGAAGGTAGGAAAACAGATCACATGTTTACACGTACATATTTCCAATCTTGTCTAGTTTCAGTGCGCCTGTGCCATCCTCAGATTCTTGTTCTTGGCTGACAGGAGTGGAACCCAATATGGTCTTCTGCTGTTGTAGCCCATCCACCTCAAGGTTTGATGTTTTGTGTGTTCTGTACCGCCCCTTGTGCCCGATGCTTCCTGGGATAATCTCCAGGTTCCTTGCGACCCTGTAGGATAAGCGCTATAGAAAATGGATTGAGAATTTTTAACTTAAAATTTTTTAAATCATCCTTTTTCTATTTTAATATTTCTAGCCCTGTCACTAGTCCATCAGCTAAATATTTCATAAATACACATGATTGAATAAGCTGCAACAGTGTATCTGCTACAGAACCCAAGCTGGTTCGTGTTTAAAAAGTTAATGTTTAAAAAGTTAATGAACCACGGTTAGTTTTTCACGCACTGAATGGCTCTTTTAGAGTATTTTTAAGTTGGGTCCCTTAAAAAGCTGTGCTGGGTCTGCATCTGAACCACCCTTTGACAAAAGCAGCTCTCTAGACTAACGCATGCACCATAGATTTTTTTGCTGTATTGTGTAGGAGTATGTTTGGTATGCTCTGTGTATGTAGACCCTGTTCTTCCATCCTATTTGGAAAATAACATTGCACAATAAACCATGGTATACATCAGGTCTGTTTGTAACCAGTCCCTAACGACATCATTTATTTCAATCAATTTAAAAATTTTTTGTGACTGTGACAGGGATGGACCAGACCAAAGCTCACCACAGATTGGGCAGTTCAGTGGGAACACAGCTCTGGAGTCGGTGTACAGCACTTCTAACCAGATCCTCATCAAGTTCCACAGTGACTTCAGCGGCAGCGGCTTCTTCGTCCTGAGCTACCATGGTGAGAGGCTCAAAGATGAGCATACACAGACCTCCCTTTATATTGTCTCCCTTTTCCCCAAGGGTTCCCCAAATGGCTAATGTGCATGAACAGTTTGGTCTATATACTGCGTTTTCATAGAGGTACACTTGTTTGGGCCACCAAAATGTGTGTATAAGTGTATTCCTTACAAAAACGTCTATATGCACAGACACCAATAAGCGCAGAACTGGTCACAAAGTGCTCCTACACTGATTACATTGACATAAACACATTAGGAAGCTAAGTAAGCACTGGACTGATCGTTGTCTGCTTGTGTTTATGACTTGTGACATGCTTCCATATTGATCCTCTGCCTGTGGCAAGCATCTACCCTAACTAACAAGTGCAATACCCTGAGAGAGAAAAAGACAAGAGGGGAATTGTTTTGCTTAAATAGCAGTCTAATCATTTAGGCAGGCCACTATTCCCTTTAGTCATACTGTACACGTGTTTACACTTTCTGCAACTACTGCCATTAGTAAATGTCATTTATTTTGATCATTTTAGCAACGTAAAGAAGCTTAGTGCACCAAATTGTGTTATCACAAGAGCCCTCTAATTTATTCTCTGTGCAACCACTTCAGAAGTTATTAATTGTCTGTTTACATATCCTGTAGCCTAACAAGGAGAATACTGTGTCTATCATTACAGCATTGATATTTGACCTGGAATTTGTTGCTTCTAAATAATCACTTTAGCTTTTATACCTAGTGATTACATAACCAAATGAGGCATCAAGTGACAAATCTTTTGTTCAGAATATAGCATTAGTCATGCCTCTTGCATGGCATTACCAGCCACTAAGTTGAGATTCACATTGTGATGAAGGAAACCAAAAGTGATCAGCTTAGAAATATGATCAAGATTAATTGAGCTGAATTCAAGAGGCATTAAATGAAGACATTACAGGGATGTTCTCAATAGAAATGAACACCTTGACTGAGTTTCCTTTTGCTTTTTCAGCTCCAGAGCATTTGGTCAATGATTATAGACTGAAATGGAGATGCCCTCATGGGGCTGTGGAGTGTACTTAAGCGTGCACAGTAAGACTTTAATACTGAAACTGCGCATATTGGGACTCAAAACTCAGATGTAACTATAGACTTGAGTGGTATTCCAAAGTTATGCATGTGGGGTGGAATTTGTGTAAAACAGAGGTGTCTCACATACACAATTCTCAACTTGTATTGTTCTTCTGCAATACCAGCCTGATAAAGGAGAAGTTCAGCGCCCCTGTCTGACAGTTTGATATAAAACCTTGCGATTTCATGACTTCAATTTAGTATTTTGTAGCTTCATTAAGTGTGCACATTTAGCTGTCATAGCACGATATGAAAGAAAAAATAAAATGCAAAATAATAGGGTGTGCTGGATCAAGAACTATTTTATAAGCTGCCAATAAATGAGAGTTGAACGACATATTGTTAAATTAAACCAAATTTGCAGCAATTAATTACAATTAGGACTATTCGTGCAGCAATATATGAATATATTACTACATACTTCTACATACTCATACTATATTACTCCTATTTGATGTTTATTTCAATGATTGGCATCTTCTCGTTTATATATTGTTTTTTGTTAGTTTGTTTGTTTTTTTGCTTTTATGTTACATCATATTGCACTTGACAGCAAAGAAAAAGCACTATTTCCTTCTTCAGTCCACATTTTCTATCTGTGATTTATTTATTTATTTGTTTGGGGGGGGGGTTGGAAAGTGCAACCCCATCTCTAGATCTTCTACTAAAGAAAAATTGGGCAACATCAGAACCGTGTAGCTGCAGATGATTTGCATAATTTGAGGAGTTCCTGAAAATTGACTTAAGCAGCTGCATAATCCAACTCTGAATACAAGCATCTTTCCCTGCATAAAAACTGATGCAACTTTTGGCCTTAAGTCTCCAACTCTGAATACAGCCCATGGAGACTAATAAAGAATGTCACTGCTGTCTGTGGCTGCCGATTAGATCCACATAGCTATTGAACATAGCAATAGGACCAGACCTTAGATGCAGGCTTATTGGTACGTAGGAATCCAGACGCCTAATGGACTCCACTAAGTTTTCTGCCGGAATATGTCCTGCATGTCTAAACTTGGCTTGTCATTAGACAGGATGACACAATGTGTCCTCCAGCTCCTTTCATCAGCTACATATGTCCTTAGTAGTTCAAACATATAGATCTCCATCTTAATCAGCTTGCTGTTCCTACAGTTGCAGCTTCAGAACCTCAAATAGGCTGGCCAGCATCGAAATCCTGATCAAGGTTTATTAACACATAAATTCTGTAATGCTACTTAAAGTAATTAACAGATGCTTTTATCTATATGAGTGGGAGAAACTGTGATATAATAATAATGACATGATTGGACTAGCCATGAAACCTTAGGAGACTAATTAAGTGATTTATCCATTAGGTGTCTAGGGATTTGTGTTGTGCTTTTAACTGTTGTAATACCACATTCTACAACTTCTATGTGGTTCTCTGACTTGCTAATTCATGCTTGTCTATGTTTAGGAGATGTTAACCAATGCAGTGCGTCATAGAGGTGCATAGGAGCATTGCTCCTGTTTGACTGTGATGCAGAGAGCTTGCGCTGTGATAGTCATCATTCTGCACATTGCAGTGTCACCATATTTAATCACATCATTAGCTGCCTCTGCAGGTGCCCCTGTCATTAGCTGTGCCTCAATGCCAGCTCAGCATGGCCTCCGCTTCACTTTGCAAAACACTCTCATGCAAATGGCCAGCTTAGGAAACAGCAGCGGCACTGGTGCAAGTTGATTAGATTTCCACATGACTGTTTAGTCTTCCAAATCCTACTGTTTTTCAGGTCTTCACCCTTCCTCTCTATTTCTGAAACCCAAAATAAATCAGTAGTCATTTTAAGGTTATGTAGTTAGCACTTTCTGATTCTATTCCCCGCTCTGTTGTAAAATGGTTTTTTTTGGCTTCTCTTTGGCTATAGCCTACCAGTTACGGGTGTGTCAACCTCCTCCAGAAGTGGCCAATGCAGATGCTCTAATGGAAGACACAGAGTTTGAGATTGGTAAGATGTTTTTTCCTTCTGTCACAGTAATGTAAGCATTCACAAATCTTATTCGTCCATATTTAAAGAAAAAATATGTGATTTTTAAAATATTTTTAAGCAGTATTTAAGCATTCAAGACTCTGGAGATAATTATTTACTGCCGTGAGGGTGGGAGTGGCTGTGGCTCAGGTGGTAGGGTGGGTTGTCCACTAATCCCTGGCCCCTCTACATCCCGAAATGTCCTTGGAAAAGACACTGAACCCAAAGTTGCTCCCGATGGCAGGCTAGCACCTTGCATGTGTGAGTGTGTGCGAATGGGTGAATGAGAAACAGTGTAAATCACTTTGTAGTACTGTGCAGAGCTTGCATGTTCTCCCTGTGTTTCAGGGGTTCGTCCTCCAGCCCAAAGACATGTGTTGTAGGTTAATTTCCAAATTGTCCATAGTGTGTGAACGTGTGTACGATTGTGCCGAGTGATGGTTTGGCACCATTTTATTTTCATTAAGGCTGATATTTTTTCAGCTTTCTTCACCAACACATTTTTATCATGACATCAGCCGTGATTGAGGCGGCACATGTGACATACACCCTACTCTATCACCTATTATTCCTTAAAATGTTTTTGGAGGAGAAACTAAAAGTTGATTGAGCACAAATTGCATAAAAGGGCAGACAACAGAGTAGAGTTTAATGGGGGTATTTTTGAAGGGTTGAAAGGGTTTCTGTTTACCATGTTTGGTATTTGGAGAAAACAAGGCATGAAACCAGTAGAGCATTACAGACTTAAAACACTTAAAAACACATTGATAATCACATTGATAAAAAAAATTCTGCTGCCTACCTGCGTTTAAATGTGTGTGTGTGTGTGTGTATGTGTGTGTGTGTAATATTGGTGAGACCTTTTGATGCATTGTTCAACTCTAATAGTTTCATTGTCAAGCTATTGTTAAATATTAGATTTTTGCCCTCTTATCTAATATTATGATTAGCCATTATTCTTCATGACTATCAATGTTATCCAGTACTAAGTATTTAAGTATTCAAATATTTAACCCAAAGTTATAAGCAGATCCAATAAACAGCCGACAGTTCAGTCAGCCATCTTAACTAGCACCAAAAAGTGTCTGAGAATACAGTAGTTTGTAGCCAGTTATCAAACAGTGAATGTGAGAAAGGACCACCATGGACCAACATAGTTTGCCAGAACATCAGTAAATATTGGATCACTGTTGTTCTTTTAAAGCTGCTGTCGAGTTTTAGCAGTAAAAAAAAAAAAAAAAAAGAAGAAAAAAAACCCCACAACCTTTGGCACAAAATAATGTCCAGCTGCTAGCATTACCATTCAGCAATGAACATGGAGGATACCGCACAATGGCAATATTGTTATCCTCCATTTTGTATTCAGGGCTGAATAAGTAAGGAAGTTTTATCATGCAATAGGCTAATAGCATGTGCTTAGTGTATTTATTTGTATCTTAGTTCTTCAAGCTTGGCTGACTAACCTTAGCTGGCTAGTTTGCTGCTGTCAGCTCTGGGTCTGTGTTGTGGAGCCAAGCACATCTACATCATGGCCGTTCTCACATCTGAAATAGAGTGCTGAGTGGAACACAGCCAATCCTCTCACCTTCTATAATTGGCTAATTAGTCTGTGGTGTACAGTCTCTTGTTGAAGGCAAACTGATGGTAGCGAACTAGCCAGCTAATATTAGCTAGCTATCCAAAATTACAGAGCAGACACAATACACACACACACACACAGAAAGGGAGCAGGCATTTTGGTCAATTCATGCTCTGGCAGACACAGACAAGTACACCAAGCACATACTATTAGTCAACTAGCTGGCTAACATTAGCTAGATAACATTATGTAAAAGAACTAGCATCCTTTCCTGTGTGTATTCCAGCCTAATAGCCAGAGTTTCCCTGGAAACTGAGATCGGCTTCGGTTTCTTAACCAGGATAAAGCGGTTACTGAAGATTAATAAATGGTGAATGAACTTCACAACTGAGATGCTTATTTTCATTTCACTTAATATGAGGCTAATTAGAGAAAAAATAAAATGTCTCATTGCGTTAGAATGAAGTTGTGTATTCTAATAATAATAATAATAATAATAATAATAATAATAATAATATACAAACCTACTCTTCTGCCTAAAGTTGTCATATTATGATGTATCCATGATGACATATGAGTCAGAATGTGCCAGAAGCAACCCAACAACTATATAACTGTAAATAACTTTTGCAGTCAGCTTAGGAACATATTTCAGACTATTATTTCTCCACTGATCATGTAGTTGATTTATTTTTAGTTACAAAGCTACTTATTGCAGCTTTAAAACATAAAATACTGATCCATTATCAATCAGTATCTGACAACATTCTGTTGTCAAATGTATTCAAAGAGCCTTTTAGACAATAGCGCTATCAGTTCCAAACCAAATGCCTTGCTTTTAGTTAGATCTGGTTATACCACAGCACTGTTCAATTCTCTGTTCAATCTGCAGGTGGGCATTCATTTTCTGCAACTGCACCGCTCTAACAGTGGTTCCAGCTGTATTTGAAATGATAAGTTTACATGTGTTTAAATGTGCTCAATTTAATGCGTTATTATTTCTATAGTAACAGCTCAATCACAAGGACTTGTACAACAGCTATTCCACATAATCTAAGGTTAATAATAAATGGATTTTAAGTGTTGTTATTTTACAAAGAAAACATGTTATGTTTCTATCCACGTATATCCACGTATTTCTATGTGAATTTTGGGATACCGCAGATTGTCAAGAAAACGCTTGATGGATACATCAGATGCAAATAAAATCTCCAAAATGCGCATGAAAAACAATTGAGGTGGATCATTTTTTATTCGATAAGATAACATGCCCATACACTACAATGGAAACACATTTACCGAATAAATTCCTAGATAAAGTCATGTGACTTTCCTCAGCAAATCATGTGATTGGGTAATTGGCTCAAAAAAGTAAAATTGGCAGAGTTTCCCAGGTTGCAACAACTTCCATTTGTAAGTTCCCCTGGAAGTGAAGATTTTGTTCTCTTGTTCTCTACACATGGGATGGAAACAGTCGTTTATTCATAAATGTTTTATGCCATATTCCAAATTTTTGCATAAATGAAATTCTCAACTAGAATGTAAACATAGCTACTGACTTTGTTAATATATATTTTACATTTATAGAATGAATCTCCGGTGGGAAATCTGCACTGATAGAGAAAGTATTCATGATGAGGAGTTTACACTTTTTGGTTTCTCGAAAAAAAAACCTTATCGCAAAATCAAGTAAAAACGCAATATTTGCAGGAGCTTGTAATTTTTCAAAATTACTGCAGATTTTCCGCAGATTTGGACCAAGACACGTCATGTGACATCATCACAACGTGCATTTAGCCATAGCCCTCTTTGATTCGTGCGCGTCGAACATGGGTACAGCTAAAAGGTATCATTTATCAACAAACATCACTGCAAAAGACAGTACTAAACTATTTCATGCAATTGCAATTTTGCCAATTTGAGTAGTTTTCCCACAAAAAACTCCACAAAGTGCATCGCAAATTTTGAAAAAAAAAAAAAACACAGCAAAATCAAGCCTTTCTGTCCACAACAATCCCAAAAACACTCAGCGAAATCCTGTACAGACTGAAATACCTGCATACTGTATGGCATCCTGCTTATGATTGCCAGCTTCTGACATATGATTGTTTTTTAGATCAGAAAGTGTGGACGATAGCATCAATAAAGAAAATCCACAACATTCATTTCGGGCCTTTTTTTCCCAGGCTACCAACACGTTAGAGAGCATGCACACACTATTTCTCCACTACCAAGACAATCCAGGTTTACAGCTCAATTAAGAGTTTTTCAAACTTAAATTAATAAATATTCCTCACCTTTATACCGATGGCATCTATCTCCATTAGGGCTGTGGAGGTTAGCTGTCCCTCTTAATTAAACAGTAGTTTAATCATTGTATGCTTGCTCTCCCTCATTTACTCCTTCCCTCTCTCTCTTAGGTGATATTATCCGTTTTCGCTGTCACCCTGGGTTCACCCTGGTGGGGAGCGAGATTCTTACATGTCGGCTGGGTGAGAGGCTGCAGATGGATGGCCCCCCTCCCTCCTGCCAGGGTGAGCTGTTTACAGTGTCTTCATACCATTACGGGGGGGAACCTTTATTTCATTTACTCCCTTCTTCATGTACAATGTTTTTAAAAGATCTACTTGATGATGAAATCCACTTAATGATGGACACCAACACAGATTGGTGATTTCTCTGCTCTAACAGACCCATAAACCTGGAAATGAGTTGATGAGTTGAATTAGGGGTATTTAACCAGGCAAATCATCAAGCTAGACTCCAGCTATTCAGAGTAGGACTTGGGTACCCCTGGTTGCTCAGGACCTGTATTATACAGAATAGCATATAAATAAATCTTACAAATCTTACAAGTGATATGTAATGACTACGTTCACTTAGAATATAATATGCAGAGACTCATCAGACTGAAAGATGACCACATCCAACATACTGTATTATCTCATCTTCGATTTTTGCTGTAAATCCCTGTGAATATAATAGTCATATAATGTCAAATCTAAAACTGCTGCTCTTCTGTTTGCTGTATCAGTGCAATGTCCAGCTCACGATGTGCATTTTGACTCAACTGGGGTGATATTGAGCCCCAGCTATCCAGACAGCTACCCCAACCTGCAGATGTGCTCATGGAGTATCAACGTGGAGAAAGGCTACAACATCACTCTACACTTCGAGTTTTTCCAGACGGAGAAGGAATACGACATTCTTGAAGTTTTTGATGGTATGCAGTAGTTTTAAAACTCTCATAGCTGCAGCACTCATGACAAATAATTGTCATTCTGCAGTATTGCAGTGGCAACTTTGTGTATTTTGGGGTTTTTTTGTATTTTGGTTTCATTAATATTTTATTAAAGCTTAGGTCTGTACTGCTACATGTTCACTTCAACAATATAAATTAGCCCAAGTTTTTTTTTTTTAAATGCTAAAATAAAAAAAATAATGATCGTTAGGAGCCTTTTTTTAGGATTTTTTAGGATCCTTTCATAAAACAGTTTTTGTTAAGTGAAAATGAAGACGCTAGACAGGCTCAAATAACACCTTTATATGCAATGACAGAACACCAAAGCTCGTAGCCAAAATGCATAGCCAGAGACATGTTGGCTTTTTGTTGAGGGTGCAAACACAGTATGTCACATCACCAGAAATATTATAATCAGGAGTGGATACATAAATTCATATGCTGCTGGGATTTAAGTACTCAATTATTTTCCATAGTCTGCATTAATGCACATAATTAGTTGGTTAGTTGCTGCTCTTTAGCCTAGTTTGGATTTGCCCAGTGGAATAGCTAAGGAATACTTGTTACATATGTACTGGGGCAGTGAGAATCATTTAGATACCTTCTTGTATGAATACCGAGACATAGAAGCAGCCACATACATAGTGCAAATATTTGCAGTAAATATTGCTATCACCTTTACCTAGAACCTTCATGCCAACTTAATGTCAGGTCAAAACCGACTCAAAATGATAAGGAAGCACAGTGGTTATTCATGGGTCACTGCTGCATGGAATTTTATCAATATTTTGAAAGGGGGTGGAAGGGATGGATGGGAAGCGCTCAGACTCCATCTCCAAGGGGCTTGAGGGCATGACTCTAGGAGGGCAAGTGCTAGGAAGTCAGGAGTAATGTGAACACTGGAACACAAATGGATTGCAGTGACCTGAAAGTGCCCTGACATTTACATTTTACATTTATGACATTTGGCAGATGCCCTTATCTACAGCGATTTACATTTATCTAATTTATACAACTGAGCAGTTGAGGTCTTAAGTTAAGGGTGTTACTCAAGGTCCCCGGCATGGTAGCTTGGAAGTGCTGGGATTTGAAATCTCAACCTTCCGGTCAGAAGTCCAAGGTCTTAACCGCTGCGCCAAATGAACAAGAACAGTCTGCTTGGCCATGCTGGTTTCCTGACTCTGGAAGTCCAGGGCTTCATTGGCAACTCCGTCACATGGGGAAGATTACACCAGGTTAATTTTTGGCAGAGCGGATTGCGCTAACACCCTTTGACACTATGCATAAACCAGTTTGTGGAGAACTACCACATATCCTGGTGTAGGTGTCCTGCTGCTGGGACTGAGGTGTGAATCAGCTGCCTTTCAGAGGAATAAATTTCTGTAGACTGGAGTTATTGCTTTAATGGTAGCAGTAAAATGGCTGACCTTTAAGTATCTCAATAAAATTCTTGCAATGTTGCGTAGTGAATTCTGCACAAGAGCAAATTTAGTGCTTGAACCATCCAATCCTATACGGGCTGTTGCCAATTTGAGTGGCAGTCCCAGCCTGTCAGTGACCCACACACATTTTCACACATTGCTGAGGCTGGAATTGAACATGGTGGCTCAACTAGTAGGTAACTGTCCACTTGGAAAAGTGTCTTAGACATGACTGTAGTTGTAGTATGTGTGGCTCTGGCTCAGGTGGTAGAGCGGGTTGTCCACTAGTCGTAAGGTTGGCGGTTCGATTCCCAGCGCACATGACTCCACATGGCGAAGTGTCCTTGGGCAAGACACTGAACCCCAAGTTGCCCCTGATTGCAACTTAGCGCCTTGCATGGCAGCTCTGCTACCATTGGTGTGTGTGTGTGAATAGGTGAATGAGACATTTTGGATAAAAGCACTATATAAGTTCAGACCATTTACCATATAAGTGCAGACCATTAGTATCCTCATGACATGGATAACTAGTCATTGGGCTAGAAGGTGGGCTCTGTTAAAGGAGCTTCCAAACTGTGTGGTCTCATCTCCTAAATCAACTATTTTAGCTGAGCCATGTTTGTCAACTCACCTAGAAAGTTATCATTGGATAACAAGTTATCACTGTTATCATTCGATGCTGGACAAGTGTGATGGTGACTACAGAGGGGTGTTTGGGCTGCAGGTTTGAGTAGGATTAAACTCCGAAAACACTGTATTCTTAAGTTGAAGATATAGCTGATGTCCTTCTGTGGCTTCCAGAGGATCCAGAGACAGACTGCACAATTTAGTCTTACAGCATGGTTCTTTATGCTAACTTCTCTGTATGTATTGAAACAAACTAAATAATGGAAATCTGACCCAAAGAGAATTTACAATTTTTCTATCCCTGGTGATAAAGACTTTAAGAAATAGTGTGCCAGATCTTCAAATCACCTAGTCAGTGTACACATTTACAGTTGCAATCGGAATTATTCAACCCCCATTGCAAATCAGATTTATTGTCAAAATTTACAGACTTTCAGCTGTTTGCAATGAACAAATCAAACAAAAGCAATTGTTCGAATGTTGTGGTTTCCCCCAAATTCAACTGAAAATTGTTGACAAGTATTTTTTGTTATTGAAAATTTTTCAACAATGCATTAATTCAAATGACTTTGTGTAATTAAATGTATGTAAATGTGCATAATTAATGATGATGTTAGTATTAAAATGTTTACTTCACAGAGAACACTCTCTCAAGTGAAAGACTTTTACAGAAAAGTATATGTTGTGATTGTGTCAATTGAGTGGAGCTTAAAGCCTTCATCAGTATGACTGTTACAGCTATTGCTGGGGTCACTAGTGGTCAAAAATAATTAAGTAAGCATGTTTCTGTTCAGTTAACAGTTGATGAGACTAAAGTTGTAGATGCAGTTTATCCAAAAATCAGAAAAATTATTGACAATAACAAAATTGTTGTTTTTACCTGTAGTCTTACCTTCATGTAATTTTTCACCATAACTGTCATAACTTTGCATTTGTTTCTTCTCCCTCTTTATTTCTCCATGTCATTGTGCTTTTCCGTGTGTGTGTGTATGTGTGTGTGTCTGTCTGTCTGTGTTTTAAGGACCTACAATCCACAGTCAGACCCTGGCCACTCTGAGTGGTGACATTGCCACTCCTTTCAACATCACCACCACTGGCCATCAGCTCCTGCTGCGCTGGTCGGCTGACCACGGCACCAATAAGAAGGGCTTCCGAATCCGCTATGTCGGTGAGTATCAAAGTATGTATCCACTTCAATCACTTTTTCACTTGCATGCTTTTTCCTGCTCTTTAATCTGAGTGAGCATGTGGATAGAAGCATGGTGTGTGCATGGGTTTGGTTTTATATCCTAGTGGGACCAAATGGATAGGAAAGCTGAGAAGCTGATATTTCTGACCCTGTGGGGCCTTTTTTTCTTTTTTTAAAAAAATTTATTTATTTATTTTTTTACAAAAGTTGCAATTTTTATTAAAAACATTTCGCAGTATCAAAAGGTTTCCTTTTGGTTACTGAGTTTAAGGTTAGGGTTAGATCTAGGTGTAGGCATAGCATTAATTAGCAGCATTAACTATATGAATGGAAGGTCCTCACAAGGATGGTAAGACCAACGTGTGTGTGTTCTTTAGAATGTGTAAAAGTTAATGTGAAAATAAGTCAGAGACAGATGCTACATGCTTTGTGACATTGCAGTAAACTGTATGTCCCAACAGCCCAGCAGTACATACTATAAATGTTACTATGGATGCTCCTTGAGATGCAAGGCAAAAACACACATTACTCTCTCATCACATTACTTCAATTTCTTACTGCATATTCCATTTTGCTCCGCGTGCGTCACAGAGAAAGTGAGAGAGAAAGTATTTGTCTGCTATGAGACTTCAATAGCATGCATGCATAAAAAAATTAATATGACAGTGCTAACTCTAGGTGCATGTGTCTGCACAGAGAAAATTCTTCTGCACAAAACAATAAAATGAAGCAGTTTTATTTGAGTAATGCAGTCTTGGGTCATCTAGGAGATGAATGTCCCTGGTGGCTCTGTGGCTTTCCCAGAGGGGAAAGTGTTTATTGTAGAGCAACTCTCGACGGGTCTTATTACTGCATTTATTATAACATTATATCACAACATTGCTGAATCCTCAAATCTAATTGGTCAGAAGATGTTTCTGGAAAAACAGGTCTGACAGTAGTGTTGACTGTAATTCATAGTGTTGGGTCCGAGTCCACCTTTGTCGAGACCAAGTCCTTAACCAACTGAGTCCGAGTCTCGGGACCGAGTTGACTCAAGTCTGAGTCCTTAATCACACTATATTGTGTGCTCCAGTTCGAGTTGACATTTCAATTATTTGATACGTCTCACCCACAGTTATATAGTCTGAGAGAGAGAGAGAGAGAGCACAGAGTAGAGTTACATTTAGCAGCATATCATAACAACAAGCTTCATGCTTTATTACTGCTTTTAATCTGTCTACAAATGACAACAAACTCATTTCTGAATACTGCTCTGTTCTTATAACTTTTTTTAATTCTTAAAATGAAAAAATAATCCCTATCAGCAGACTTTATGATATTTACTACATTAAGAAGTACATTTCACATTTTACGTGAAATTCACAACTGGAATCACCAAATGCTAATGTTCAGAAGTGCGTGATATGACTACAATCTTATTTCACGATAACTATACGTTTTCTCAGGTAGGTCTATCAGTAGTATTCAAGTAATAAATACTATAGAAATTGAATAAAGCAATTAAATGTAAAATAAAATAGACTTCACTGTATGACATATACAGTGATTCTTATTAAATTTACTGAAATTATTCAGTTAAATGATTTTCACTTTGTGTTTTGTTGTTTGATGAACATTATTGACACCGACAGCAGCAGGTTTATAATACACAGATCCAATATACTGTATTAACGCACCTGATTTTTTCCCAATTGTTTACATTCACTTAAGACATAACCGACTGTGTTTGCATGAATACTTTAGTTATAGTTTATTTATTTCGCAACTTAAATATATAGTATAATATGTTGTAACATTACATTCTATGTAATGTTACATAGAGTGTCGGCACAGTGGCTTACTGGTTAACACATTTGCCTTGCACCTCCGGGGTTGAGGGTCCGATTCTCTTCTCCACTCTGTGTGTGTGGAGTTTGCCTGTTCTCCCCGTTCTTCAGGGGTTTTCAGGGTTACAGGGTACTCCAGGGTTACCTGAAGTACTTTCCTCCAGGTACTCCGGTTTCCTCCCCCAGTCCAAAGACATGCATTGTAGGCTAATTGACATCTAAATTGTCAGTGAGTGTGTGAATGGGTGTGCAAGTGTGTGTGTGCGATTGTGCCCTGCGATGGGTTGGCACCCCATCCAGGGTGTCCCCCGCCTTGTGCCCGAGTCGTCTGGGATAGGCTCCAGGCTCCCCGCTACCCTGTGTAGGATAAGTGGTACAGAAAATGGATGGATAGATTTTTTCTCAGGTAATTCCATTTGCATGGACTGCTGTTTTTTTCCCAATATGATTGTGAAGATACCTAAATACTAACTATACAGCTGCTGTCCACTTAGTTTAAAGTGTAACCGTTATATAATTACTGTAATAATAGAACATGTTAACCCAAAACACAAAAGCAGCAGTAACCTTATTATGTAGGTAATTACATACATCTCAATACAAACAATCAGAAAAAAAAAGGTCATACCAGAAAACCAGCAATTTACACAAATGTAATTACACATAAGATGTAATACTATAATCCATGTGTAAAAGAGCATATGTCCTCAGTCGTTAGCTTCTGGTTGCATATATAATTTAGGACTAATTACACACTTTGATCTCAAACTAACAGTTTCCTTATCACAAAAAGCCATATTTTAGAAACAGTAGTAGCCTGTTAGTATTTAAGTAAATCCTTTGTGCAGCGTGTTAAACGTGAATTTTGTTAGTGCATTGCTATTAGGGTTGTCAAAAGTACAGGTACTTCGGTACCAAGTCGGTACTAAAAAGAAAAAAAGTTGACGGTACTAGATTTTCATAAGTACCGGTAGTACCGGGTCAACCCGGTACTGACGCGCTGCCTGACAGGTGGTCAGTCGGGAACTTTTCATGGGTGCACGGTGCAATAAGAAGACACTGGAGCCAAAGCAGTAGCAGCTTCGCCGGTCACCATGGCTGCGTCCGACACCGCACACTTACCTACTATATAATAGACGAAATACATGTACTTCTCTCGGACGCTCGTTTTCAGCGTTAGGTGCTGTTACCGCTAAGTGTGTAAAAGCCGCGCCCCAGAAAATTGATGTGTGGATAGATTAACCATGCTTTCAGGAAGAGCGGCTGCTTACCCGCAGTATTTATTCCAACGGTTCAAGCATTTCAAGCAGGTGGGTTTAAAATGATGAAAGCGGTTGCATTATGAATCTTGTAGCATAGTTTAATTGGAGTGTATTATTGAAAGAAAACATCATTGTTTTTGCTTACTTAATGGTTAGCATACGCGCGTTTAACGCTAATACGGTCAGGAGTCCTTATAAATGGGAGGACATGATGGGGTGTACTAATTTTACACACCAGATGCTTTTTGATGACCTGTATATCTGAAATGTATGTGTTGGACAATAACAGATGTGTGGCTAGCACTGTTTATGTCTTTAGAAATACATTTCTGCTCTTGTCTGGATAACTTTAGTAACTTTAATAATGATATACTTGAAGTATACAGAATTACGGAAGCCCTAAGCGGTCATGCATTATAAAAAAAAAAAATTGTTGTTTTCTCGTGATCTCGACATAACAAAAGTTATTTTCTCACGATGTAATTTTATTGTGAGAAAATCTCGCTCTTTATGAATGGGACAGATGTTACATGCACGTTGGCATCTTCGCCATCATAAATGTAATAACTTCCCGCTGTAGAGATGGACTTTATCTCATTAAGAGAGAGGGGTGTATCTCCTCTTCTCAAGTTTCGGACACTAATGTGGAAGTCAATTCTGCAGGGATGAGGTAGGCCACCCTAGAAGTTCGCATCACTCTGGTTCCCTCCACAAAAAGCCTACAGGACTTTTTCTGTTGGCTTTTGGATTATTGCAGAAATAAACTCTGTGGCCAACAAAAGTTTCATGTTTTGTTCATTTAAGATAAGATTTGGAAGCCTATACACTCGCCAGAAGTAAAAAGCTAATGTTATGCTATAAATGATTACCACAGTCGCATGATTTCAACGTCACCACCGCTCCGCTTCCGACAACTATTTCAGTCTTTATTTAAAACAAAAACAAAAAAATCAACAACAACAAAAAAACCAAAAACAATACAATTGGAAAATACTATAAATTGATAAATCTACAAGTTGAGTTGCAAGAATGCGAGTATAAACATAACGAGGTTGTAATAGAAGAGTTTTCCTGTTCGGCGTGATGATGTTTAATGTCTCCGACAACCTCTGTAGTCCCATTTAGCCTCTTGTTAGCAACCGCCTTTTTCAAGACACGTAAAAGCTTTTTTTTTTTTTTTTTTTTTTTTTTTAAAATCCCGAGTGGGGTATTACTGATGTATTTTAGGGCGTAGTATAAAACGTGAACATATATTGAGCTTGTATTAACCACAGACCTTATTTCAGGCATTTAACCAAAAACCCCATTCAAAACCCCATTGACTTCGGGATGATGGTCCAGTACACAGGAAAATTAAGTCGAGATCACGAGAAAACAGAAAAATAAGTAATAATACATGGCCGCTTAGGGCTTCCGTACAGAATGCATTTAAAAAAAATACATTTTATATTGATGTTTAACTTTATTAATAAAATAGTGTGTTGTTCACTTAGCATGGTTTTGTGTTTCGCTTTGGTACTGAAATTGTTACCGAGTAACGTGGAATTTTATTGGTATTGGTACGACTACTGAAATTTACTGTGACAACCCTAATTGCTATAGTAATTATTTTAAACACACTTTGCAAAATATGTAAGGAATTTGTAACCCAGCATCTATCAAGTGTATTTAATGAACTTAAACTAAATTGTTTATATATATACAGTATCTCACAAAAGTGAGTTACTCACATTTTTGTAAATATTT
>JANDJT010000141.1:13100767-13111924 GCA_024331685.1 Stegophilus panzeri | reverse complement strand
CAAAGTGTCATTTCTTCAGTGTTGTCACATGAACAGATATAATCAAATATTTACAAAAATGTGAGGGGTGTACTCACCTTTGGGAGATACTGTATATTAGTAATGTATTTATTTTACTTATTAATTTATTTTATTTAAATACAGGTTATAGTAATTAAGGTGTGATCACAGGTTACTTTCCAGCATTTTATATATTTTAGTATTAATTTAAAAAAATAAATAAATAAATTATATATTTATTAAATACTCGGACAAATTTCAGTATGTTTTAAATACAGTTAAATACATGTGTTTTCACAGGTGGTGGAAATATAATATAATGTGGGATGTATTTTTTTAATTGGCTAAATTATGTGTGTTATTATGACAGTAATTCCAATATTATAAAATATAAAAAGTCACAATATTTTCCGATAAGGAAAACCCAAGATTATATACAGCGCTGTGGATGGTTTTATTTTCTCTTTGAGCCATGGTTGAAACTGTACTATCATCATGCTTTTGTTCATGTTCATCTTGAACAAAACACTTAAATGATGTATTATTTATGCTGAATGATTACCGGGGGAAAATTTAATATCCCCAGATAGCTATAAAATATTTGGAAGAATAATAAATTCTACATGGAACATGCCGGCTGAGAAGAATATATAAATAACGAGTATTTGTCATATTGTTGTGTCCTGACAGCCTTTGAGAAGTAGTAGCAGATTGCCAAAAAAGGCAGCCAAGTGATGGTTCCCTAACACATGGCAGAAGGCATGCTGAGATAGCCCAGAGCAAGGGCGTCTCTTCTAGGTGGTGATTAAGGAGCTGATGGGGTTTGCTTTCTGTTTGTCTGTGTGTCTTTGTGTATGTGTGTGTGCAGCTCTGTACTGCAGCACCCCAGATTCACCGCTCCATGGCTCCATCAGCAGTCAGACAGGAGGGCATCTGAACAGCCAAGTTCGCTGGGCCTGTGATCGCGGCTATCGCCTCATTGGCAAGAGCACAGCTGTCTGCAGGAAGACGCCTTATGGCTACTACACATGGGACGCACCGGTACCTGCCTGCCAGGGTGAGAGCTGAACACGGTTACACAGCGCCTTGATTGTTGATAAGTACTGTTCCATATGGGCTAAACAGAAATCACAATGCGTGTAACGAAATACCAAGAGGAACATACATGTAATGGTTTTAATGCATGTTAAATTCTTTAATCCATAATGTAGGCTATAATGGTAATCTTACATGAATATTACCATGATATGCTTTATTTTTGTGGTCAAAGTTTAAAATGTATACAGTTTTCCTCTTACCGCAGTTGTAGTTGGGCTGGACATTTTTGGTGTCCATTTGTTTTACATTGGAGCTACAAGGATAATGTTGCTGACAAGTAAAAAGCATTTATAGTTACCAGTTTAGCATTGTAAAAACATGAACAGTTCTACTTGAATTGATAATTACAATTGTAAGAGTGCCTCATGGGAACAATGTTATTGGGTTAGCCAGGTTAACTCCTACAGTTAGTATGCTTTACATAATAGAAGTTAACTAAAATTTGTCATGGCAAATTTAAAAAAAAAAAAAAAAAAAAAAAAAAAGCTAATGAGCAATTGAATAATATGAGTAAAATGTAAAAATAAAAAAGCCAACATAACAGCAATCTAACAAATAATTAAGGAATATAATCATCACACTAAGTATTTTGGGCTTAAAGGAAGATGTTTTAGATTTTAATATCGAGTGCTGAGGAGCAAAACAAGCTTTGACTGCAGTAAAGCTGCTGAAGCTGCAATTTCCTTCTCCATCTTTCCTGACAGAATTGTACTGATGAGATCAATTGTTTGATCTCATTACTGCAGAATAACAGTGTGTTAGCTTACTTCACATACACTTCACATACATGTGCCAAGTAATCTTACTGTATTGTCAGTGCATTCCAAATGACATAAAATATATGTAAAATCCCTGCTGAAAAAAATAACGCAATAGAAACCATGGAAGTAATTCTAATGGTTTCCATTACAACCCATCAGCTAAACTTTAAAACCATTACCATTACCGGTCCCAAATGGTATCCACTGTACATTACATTCAACCAATAGAAGGCAACAAATTACCAGTAGAGACCCACAGGGACCTTTGCAGTTTCCGTTAAAATCAATACAATTCCCATTATAACCATTAAGACCATTACTATGAGGGTTTCTATTGGGGGTTTTTTCAGCAAGGATACGTACAGTAAGAAAAATTACATTTTGCTTTATTTTCTACATTTCAGTGGCCTTAATGGAAAAGTCCACCCTGTTAGAATTAACACGTGATCTTCACTGCTGTCTAAGATTTATTTTGTACTGAATGAATATGCTGAAATTCTTTCATCAACATGTTGGTCTATTTTCACTTTAGTTAATGCTTTTCTACGTTACTCAGTGATGATTAACTGCCTGCTTATAGTGGTGCTAGTAAGAATTATCCCTAGCTTCATCTCTACATAAAGAGACTACTGCAGCAGTACTTTAGTCCTTTATGCTGTCCAGCTCTCTCGCCTCCTTATCTGTACATCCCACTCAAATATCAAATTCCAAAGCTTCAGCTTTCATGGTAATCCCGCAGTCAACATCATCACACTTGACATATCATAGATTGCTAACTAACTGAATCTAGTCTCTGCCATAACTCGGCACAGCTGCTTCATAGCGCTGCACTGCATTCTGGAACTTTGAGTCCAACGTTTGCTGTCTCTGCTTTGCTTCCACATTATTTCTCATTAACATGATGTTGAACCTTACTGGAAAACAGATATTGCCAGTATTTCTGAACATCCCAGTATATAGCATTTCCAGTATGTATCACTCACATGTACTATACAGTCACTCCTCCAGTACAGGAGTGTTTAATGGCTCAAAGTATTAATTCAGAGGCTCCTCCAGTCTCCAGTGTTCAGAATCCAGCCTCTCTAACAAGCTTTTATGGTCACGGACAGAGATGCAATAATTACTCGAGCTGCTCTCTGGCTGATGCAGTTTATTTATGATCTGTTTGATGTGTCACATTAATGACTAATCTGCCAAGTTCTTTTCTCCATCTGTGTCATTTATACTGCACCACCTATCTACTCAGATCTGTGCCGCGTGTGTAAATAGTTTCCGAGTCCGTGCACTCAGGGTACCTCCCTCCATGCAATAATTTGACAGCATCGGCTCTGCACCCTCTGAGGCTACCGCTTACGGCGCTAAAATCCTAACACCAAGTGACACTTAAATGACTCTGTAGACTTTCAAAGTGTTCCAGGTTCTTTGGCTGCCTCTGTTCTCCTAAAGTAATGCAAAATGGCCTCATCCCTGGTCCTCATCAAAGTCTGAAAGTACAAGAGAGAACGTAGTGTTATCTTTGATTTGTATTTCAACATTAGGTTAAATATTCCTCAGAGCTATGGTGGGGGGAAAGTAGAGAGAGAGGTGTTGGTGCTGTGTCCGTGCTTAGATCATGTTTCATATTCAGAGTGTGAAAAAAAAACCTTCAATGGGTTGATGCCCTTTATGTTTCAGTGGCAGCTATATAAAAGGAGAAAGGTGCAATCAAGATAAGAACTTCCATTTGCTGGTGAGCTTGACGAGGCCCGGACAGCAGCACAATAAAGGAAACCGATCGAATCGTTGGCTTTGTGGACTTTCAAGCTCTTTTAAAAGATTTTCTAATGCCCTTCTGTGTATGAATTATTTTTTTCAGCTACTTCTTTAATCTTGGTATTGGCCTTTTGCAGAGGCTTTTGTTCATCTGCGCATCATAAAACATTGGGCACACTCCATTAAAAAGCAACTGCAAAACTAATGAATTACTACTGAGTAGCTTATGCTTCAATAGCGCAGCAACCAACAGTTCTAATACCATGACCTTTCATATCAGTTTGAGTGAATTCTTAAGGAGAACTAAATGTTTAAAGCCTTTCTTCATCATAGCTGTGTCCTGTGGGGTACCCAAGGCTCCAGTGAATGGGGGTGTGCTGGCTGTGGATTACTCGGTGGGAACACGCGTGACCTACTTCTGCAATGATGGTTACCGGCTCTCCTCCAAGGAACTGACCAGTGCAGCGTGCCAGCCTGATGGCACCTGGAGCAACCACAACAAGATTCCTCGATGCTCAGGTATCAGGCACTTCCTCACACACAAACACACACACAGGAACATATTTATAACCTATTTAAGAGCCCCTGCCACACACGGAGCCGTGTAACTACAGCCTCACCTCTCCTTTATTTATGAGCTGATTATGTTCTCAGTGCCAAAACATTAAGTTATTACCCATTAAAGTTCGGGCACAGATGTCTTGGCCCCATTACAAAATGAGGACGCTGATTTTTGAAGCGTAGGAAATAGCCTTCAAATGTGTTCTGGTTTAAAGCATTTATGGAGGGCACTGAGGGCTGATTATGTTGGAAAAATCAGTATGGCGCCAAGTGATGGGCTGTTTCTTCATGACAGTCTGTTTTTCATAGCAGTTATTAAAAAGTGTTTAAATAACAATTCATCTTTTGGTAGTTGTTGCCTCTTCTACTGAAAGGACAAAATATTTATGAGCTAAAGGTTTTTGGAATAAACTTAAATTTATTAATCTTCAGTAACCAGTTTATCCTGGTCATGGTCGCGTTGAATCCAGAGCCTATCCCGGGAAGCCTATCCATGAGTCCTGGCATGAGGCAGGAATACACCCAGAATGGGATGCCAGTCTATCGCAGGGCACCATGCACACACATTTATACACTCGTTCACATCAAAGGGTAATTTAGCGTTGCATATCCACCCACCGGAATGTTTTTGGTAGGTGAGGGAAAACCAGAAATGAGGAGAAAATGGAAACTCCGCACAGACAGTAACCCGAGCTCAAAATCAAGCCGGTGAGACTGGATCTATGAGGTGGAAAATGTTATATTTTTGTGCTTTCTTGTCAACAGTATTTTTTTTTATTTGTTATAGATATCAAATGGAAATGAAATCAGAAATAGATAATGCAAATTGTTAGGAAAAGTTAAAAGTTGAGTCTACAGTTGGTTGCATATTCCTAATTGTGATGTGTGTGTGTGTGTGTGTGTGTGTGTGTGTGTGTGTGTGGGCTTTTAGTTGTTGTTTGCCCTAGCATTGGATCCTTTTCTCTGGAGCATGGACGATGGCGAATTGTCAATGGTTCACATTATGAGTACAGGACTAAAATCATCTTTACCTGTGACCCTGGCTACTACCGCTTGGGACCCGCCCACATCCAGTGCATGGCCAATGGGGTGTGGAGCTGGAGGAATGAGCGGCCTCACTGTCAGAGTAAGACACCAATTAAACGGCCTAATCGTGGCAGAGAAATAGTGTCAATATGCATGTCAAAAATTCTGAGCATATCTTAAACTGTTATCTTCGAGACAGTGAACTACATGGAGTGTAATTGATGTCAATCCAGATTTCATATAGGAAGTTTATAAAACTGCTCTTGTGTGTATGGCAGTGAGTTTACGTAAAAGGTTGAATGCAACTTTATGAAGCCGTTGCAATCCTTCCTCCTTTAACCCTGGTCTCTTTCCATGTAATTTTCTCCTTCCCTTCAAAGTAATTTCCTGTGGAGACCTACCCACACCTGCCAACGGGCAGAAGATTGGGACACAGACTACCTTTGGGGCAACAGCCATCTTTACATGTGAGGCTGGCTTTATGCTGGTAGGCTCAACTGTGAGAGAGTGCTTGTCATCTGGCCTGTGGAGCGGAACAGAGACGCGATGCCTAGGTAGACACCTTCACTTCTTTTCTACATTCAGTACTTTTTTTTGAACTCTAGAGTTCATGAGATGTGCACAAGGTTCATGAAAAGCATTCAAGCTTAATGCATGGCACAGAACATGTGCTAAAATATACGGTGTGTGTCCTCTTACCTGGTAAAAGTATCAGCTAAGTCAAAATCACTCGCTATGAAAAAGCTTAAAATGTTTTCCTACCTATAAATAAGCCACTGAACATTTTTCACCCAAGAAGTGAGACCTTTTTCAGCAGAAAGTGAAAATACCAACATCTTTTTAAATCTAAGCTTCCTTTACAGGTTCCTCTTCATACCCACACCGAAGAGCGATCCTGCTTCCAAATGACCGATCTCTCTGATTGTTTCTGACATTAAAATAAAGGCAAACTACAGCCGCTAGTGTTAATATTGCAGTTCCATCACCTCAGATACGAATGTTTAATTTAACAATGACATGAACCTCTTTCTCTTTAAATGGCTCTTTCTGTCATCCTGTCTCTCCATGCAGGGGGTCACTGTGGGTTGCCCGAACAGATTGTGAATGGTCAGGTGATCGGGGAAAATTTTGGCTACAGGGACACGGTGGTATACCAGTGCGCCCCAGGCTTCCGGCTCATTGGTTCCTCAGTGCGCATCTGCCAGCAAGACCACAACTGGTCCGGACAGCTGCCCATCTGCATCCGTGAGTGTGTGCTCGCTTTTCCAAAAAAAAAAAAAAAGAGAGAAGGTCTACCTATTTTCTACTAACAGTGGAGCGGTCTGTGTTGAAGTATGGGGTCAGAGCAGTAAAGTGCTACATGAGTTGATCTAGGCTCTGAATATAAATGATCAGTGAGAGACAATGTGCTGTTTACAGAGCACCTGAAAAATATATCAACTTGTGCATTCAAGCTTGAAAGCATGCATCTTTGGGAATTTCTGTCTGCATCAGTGACAGTCAAGTAAGCTGTACGATAGCTATACCAGGCGTCATCAGAAGTTTGAGTCAAAGTTATCAAAGTGTTCCATATTTTTGCTGGAGCGGCTACAGGTGAAGAGCTGTCACTGCAGTGCACTCGGCAGTGGTGAAAAGCCTGCATCACGTCTGCATGTGTCACGGCTGACTGAGGGGAAGTGCTTTGGCTCTGCTCGCAACTATTTGGCATTTGGAGAATTCACTAATCTCTGGGAACAAAAGAGCCTTCCCCATCTCAAGGGGCATTTTAATTAATGATTTATTGTTGGCTCCAAAGCAGAGCGGTACAATGAGCCCACGCTCATCTCATTTATCCCCATCTAATCTCATCATACTCTCATCTGTCCCCCAAAGTTCGCCTGGAAAATCCACCGAAAGGCTAGAAGTGTTTATTTTCTGTAGGAGCACTCAGAAATTGGTTGATTGAGCATGTTTGTTGTCTCATCATTAAAACAAAGGTGGATTTTTTTTTTTTCTAACTTACCAAATGTGCTACCCTGAAATAAAATGTATAGAGAAATATCACAAAATTCTTTCTGGTGTCTTTAAAGAAATCTTATACCACAGTACAGCCTCTACTTAGTTCAGTCATTTTCAATAACATGACTCTAAAAGTAGTTCCAGCTGTAATTTAAATGATATTACATATTATACTAGGAGTCAAATGAAAAGATTATTTTTATTTTACATTGTTTATAGCAAATAGTTTATTGCAAATAAAAAAACACTGCAAAAAATGACATCTTACCAAGTGGTGTCCTTTACCTTGAATATCGTCAAATCTCTCTAGTATTTCCTATTATAAGATTACAATAAACCAAATATAAGATTATTAACCCTGTTTCAAGCCATTTGTAGTCATTTCAAGCTTGAAATAGTCTTGTTCTACTGGCAAATAATTTTGCTTATTTTAAACATTTATTTCTAGAAAGAAGCAAAATTATCTGCAGATAGAATAAGACAATTTCAAGCTTGAAATGAGTAATAATGTATACAAATATGTTTAATGATCTTGTATTTGGTTTATTGTAATCTCATAATAAGAAATAATAGATACATTTGACTATATTCAAGATATTTTCACTTTCTAAGATGACATTTTTGCAGTGTATCACAAATGTAGATTATTTTTCTACATAATCTCAGCACTTAACAAGTGTCCAGATTCCTCTAGAATATATTTGATTCAATTCTACTTTATGTCGCACTTTTAATCTTTTCATTTGACACACCTTCATACATTCATACAGTAACAGAAAAGGATTTTTTAAGCATATTATTTGACAAAGAAAGACATATAATTGTGGATATGGTAAAGCTTTATGTGAGGAAATGTTTATTTAAAATGGAATGGAATGGTATGGAAGTGGAAAGAGTCTCCAGTGTCAGCCCTTGGTAAAAGTCAGTAAGATTTCCACCATTTGAGAACCTTCAGAACTGAGGAGTTTGCATTTTCCAGTTTCTCGATAATATGGAAAATAATGTAAGTGATAACTGGAACTAACTTGTCTCACAGACATTCTAAGCATTGAATGTACTGTAACGATAGAGCATGAGGCTCTTACTCTCAGGATCATGGGTTTGAGCCCCATGCTGGGTGCCAAACCCAGCCACTGGGGTTGCACAAGCTATTGCTCTCTTAGTGTCAGTCCCAAGCCCAGATAAAATGGGAGGGTTGCGTCAAGAAGGGCATCCAGCATAAAACCTGTGCCAAATGAAATAAACTGGATTTCCTTGGCGAATGGGTGTTTCCGTGTGGGGTTTCCATGGAGATGGGTGATCCCTAACTGGGGCAGCCAAAAGAAAAAGAAGAAGAAACTGTTAAAAAAAAGTATGATGTCTTGTTCATTAAATAAAAAAATAGCTTAAAATAAGTGTATTTGCTGACAAATTGTTGTGGTATAAGTGGAATAAAATGCTTCTGGATGTGTTGCTATAGTAAAATAATCAGTTTCGGAGAGGTAAAAGTAACTCTGCTTTGTGATGGGCCACATCACACCACTCCATCTTGGATTATTTTGCTACAACAGTACATCCCATAATATTTTATTCCTCACTTACTGTTTCCTTTGTACCACCAGTAGCATTTCATAATTAGCATTAAGATAACAAATGCTAATTGTACCATTTTGTCTGTAACCATAATTTTCAACCTTTTCTGAGAAGTGGCACGATTTTATAAAAAAATAAAAAATAAAAAATACTATGCAAATACACTTCTTAACCCCAAGCCCAATGAATAAGATTAAACAATCCAGTGCTTACACCAAAAAAGTATTCCTGATTTAACCTTTCAGCAAATAGCTGCTTTGGGGGGGCTGAATTTCTCCTGTCTCCTTGCATATTAAACATGGTGTAACTGTCTGGACAATTTCCTTTCCAAACCATGTACACAGAGCAATAATCATTATCAGGTCGAGGGAGAGAAAGTGAGATGGATAGAGACAATGAAATGAAAGAGTGTAGGGGAGAGGCTGAGTTTTTAGCTATTTTAACACAGCGATTTTGTTTGAAATTTTGGTCCGTGGAAGCTACTCAAATGAAGGGAAAATTGCCTTCGTGCAAAACGAAACAAATTACTTCTGTAATTATGCAAATGAACTATGGTTGTTTATGAGAGCAGGAGAGAAGCAGGAGTGATGAGGGGAGAAGAGCCTTCAAGAGGAATGAAAACTCCCCTTGTGGAGTGAAAAAGAAAAGACTCCATTCTCACACAGTATGAGCTGCTCTTCACCCATACTGGGGAAAATGAGAGGCTTAGTAATAACCACATTGTCCTGATAAACATAGGTTTGGTATTTAGGAATTGCACCTAGGAGCACATAGGAAGATCAGATGTTGTTTTAACATTACCCATTACATTTACAATGTTGCCATGTACAATGTTCACATAACATAATAACATAATAATTCATCTCTAAATGAATCTGTTCCATGCCAGAGTCAGGTTGTTGAACAAAATGTGAACGAAATGTGTCTCGGATTAGTTCGCATTGTATGCACCCAAACACAAAGCTAATTAGTGTGTCAAGCCAACCTTAACATCAAAGTGACATCTTGCCTGAAGGCATGGCTCTACAGTTAACCAGCAGTGTGTATGAACAGCCCATTTGCCTTGTACACACCCACCAGCACCATACAGTTAGCCATTTGTTCAGCTTCACTCAGCAGCTCCCTATGGTTTCACCCACTGGCAAGAAAATAGACAGTGATGAAGACATTTTGTACTTCGAGCATTTCGTGATATACTAGCAGGCTCGTGATATACAAGGGATGGCTTGTGTTATAGTCATTTTTCGGAAGAGAAAGTTCTGTATAGTCAAACTGCTTTTAGTTTTGCATTAGTACGCCGTCTTGCAGCCCTATGTTGGTCTGTGTAGGCTTTAGACTTCATGTGAGATCTTGTTGTTGAAACACAAAGCAGTATTTGCGGAAAAGATTTACTTTTGTTTTATACTTCACACAGTAAATCATTGTGTTGTACAATAACAAAATTGTATTAGGACTAGATTGTGGACCAATGAATGAGCCCATACTGTGGCTTGCATATATATTTGCCCCTTGAATATAGACGAAATGAAGCAGGGAAAATAAAAAAATTGCAGAAAACATTTTTTTGAGAAAAAAAGAAAATGAAAAGTTATGATTCCACAAGTGTTCACCCATGTTGTGATGAAACCCCTATATTAGTTTTGTTAAGGAGGACATCCAAGATTTCTGGTTTAGCTATAATAAAACCTGACCCACCTCAAACACTTTACCTTTAATATTGCTTTGTTCTGCAGCCATCAGTTGTGGGCACCCAGGCAGCCCCATCTACGGACGCACCATAGGCAATGGCTTTAACCTGAATGATGTGGTGAGCTTCTCCTGCAACACGGGCTATGTGATGGAGGGCCCAGTGCGGGCTCAGTGCCAGGCCAACCGCCAGTGGAGTCAGCCACCACCAACATGTAAAGGTGGGGAAAAAAGTTAAGTCTTCTATTCACATGGAGCTTTGGCTGAACAACCACCTGCCAAAATACACTGCATTCTGGGTAAGGTAGAGCAGCCCTTGTTGCTGTGGCACTGTGGCATTATTGTCTGTTCCACATTATACAATTTTGGTAAGATTGGCAGAATTTGTCTCAGAGATGTGTTTATAGGCTGAAATACAGCAGAAGTTCTGCTTTACAGATTGACAAGGCATGCGCCATGGTATTTATGTTTGCATGAAGATGGACTGTTGCTTGGGACTGAAGTATTTGCTTACTGAGAGAGAAGCACATGTCAAAATCAAGGCTGTAGATCTCTTCTATAGTTTTGCGCTTCAGTTTGCACCTGTGCTATGTCTCAAAAGAGATTTCCTCACCTGATCCTTGTGGCAATTCAGTAGCAACTAACAGAAGTGCCTTTTAGTTATATACATGAATATGCAGATGTCTAGTCAGAATTCCTTTTT
>JANDJT010000141.1:13080401-13095189 GCA_024331685.1 Stegophilus panzeri | reverse complement strand
ACAATAAAGACAATTTTTCACAGCCTTCTTTGCTCATATTTACCAAGAGTGCCAATATTAGTGGAGGGCACTGTATCCTGGGTCACTTTGTGACCTCGCAGGCCATTACATGTCTTGCTCTTGGAATGATCTTTGTTGGTCGACCACTCCTGGGGAGGGGAACAATGGTTTTAAATTTCCTCCATTTGTACACAATCTGTCTGACTGTGAATTGGTGGAGTCGAAACTCTTTAGAGATGGTTTTGTAACCTTTTCCAGATGAGCATCAATAACTCTTTTTCTGAAGTCCTCAGAAATCTTCTTTGTTCGTGCCATGATACACTTCCACAAACATATGTTGTGAAGATCAGACTTTGATAGATCCCTGTTAGTAGTAGTCTACTTTTAGGACTTATGTGAAAATCTGATGATGATTTAGGTCATATTGATGCAGATATAGAAAATTCTAAAGGGTTCACAAACCTTCAAGCTCCACCTTACCTACTGTGAGTTTGTTTGGCTGTGTGTGTGTGTGTGTGTGCGTGCAGTGTCTGAAGACGTTCAACTGCATCGGTATGTAATTAAGAACAAAGCCATTACAAGCATTTGATTATGTGAGCAGCCCACTCTACTTGCTTCCATCCAGCCATAGGTGTCAACATCCAACATCCCTCCTTTTGCAACATAATGGTTTGAGAGCCTGATCTGACCCTCCCTACTTCTCCTTCCAGTCATTTACACTCTGCCCCGAGCAGCCAAAATCCCAATTAGTAACACCCAGGCCAGGTTATGAGTCTGTATCCAGCTGGTGGGAGACCCATCCTCACTTTTACCCCACTTACACCTCAACTACCACTGACCAATTAGAGCAGCTGCAAACTTGGTGGAGAACTATTATAACTGTAGGTGCCATTTATAACAGGAGAGTACCCAATTTGCTAACATGCCATCACTGTGCTGCAGACCTTCGTAGTTGTCTGCCAAAATACTTGGGTATAATTAGGGGTCAGTGTCACCTTTACCAAACCCGAAAGTACAGAAAATTTGATTACAAAATTATCCAGTTTTTTAAATTAAGTTTCATTAAATTTGATTTTAAAATTATCCATTGTGACCTCACTGTTATATGCTTTAAGGAAGTATCATTTGGAAAAGAATTAATGATGGGGTTGTGTGATGTCCTTACCACCCCAAAGTTGATTATTTTTCTATAACAGAAAATACCAAAGGGTTTTGTTTTTTTCAATGATTAATTTTTTTTCTTTATTAATGTACAATTCAACATGTGCATATTTTAACCATATGTAGTTACATTTAATATTGTAGAACATATATGAATGTTGTCATATTACATTATACCAGCTATAAACAGTCCTTCCCTCACCAGCCTCTTTTTTAATGAAAAGTTATGGTAATCAATATTAAGTATGATAGGTAATAATAAAAAAACTATGCAGCTTGTTACCAAGAAACTGCAAACTGAGTAGTCCTCCATCCTAAAGACTCTTTCATAGTGGAAAACTTAAAGGAACCGCTTTTAATCTGAATGTTAAAAGCACTGACCTGGTCCATCCATAAATGCAAAATAAATGTCTCCTTACAGAAAGCTTCACCATTTCAACAATTAGATATTATTTGTTAAATCAATTTAGTTTTTAATCCATTTATAATTAGTCTTCTGCCAAACAGGTTCCTCTGAAACTGTTTAACAGTTTTGATCAAGAACATTAATGATTTAGAACAAGCACATTCATATAAAGCATATAAATTACAACATCTATTGACCAATCAGATTTAATAATTTAACAGCTGTGTTGTATAAATGTTTATCCTGACAGCCCTCCATTTTTTTCCAGCATGCATTTATGTTCAGTATTTTTTAGTTCCAATGTACAGACAATCAACTTCTTATATGTATGATATGTATGACACAAAGTTGTCGCTGTTAATTAATAAATTATTTTATCAACTGAATAGCAGGTTATTATTTTTTTTAACATAAATATTTTTTTTTTCCAACATGTTATGCAGCTGCTTCTTGTTTATTGGGTGGAAACAAGATAAATGACTCAAGCAGGTCACTAGCTATTCATGAGAATTCATGAGAGTGTTTGTTACTGACTGCTCAATTGAGCAAATTATTTAGGAAAATAAATTGTAAGCATTTACTCATGGGAACAAATTGTTTACAAGGGTAATGTCTTTTTATTTACTTCTTTTTATTTATGATTAGAAGATATGACCTCAAATGGCAATGCCATTTGTAGTGTAGCTAGATTTTTATGTAATGCTCCAGAGTGTACAGCTCTGAATGTGATATTATGCAAGAGTAGACATTTAGACAATCTATGCATGCAAATTTAACATTTATATGTCAACTTTGGACAGGTTCAACTCGTTTCTTTACACTGCGTTTAGTCTCATCCCAACAACTCATCCCTGTGACTTTCCTGCTCAGCCAGCCAGTGTTTTATGTTACGCAGCACCACAGACACACATGACGTATAATTGAGAATTTGGCGGGATATCAGCACCTCTGTGACCTATGATTACCCATAAACTCATTTTTTATGTGACAGTTGAATTCTTAATTCTGGTCAAACGTGCTTATTATATTTTTACAAAATTGCTTTGACAAATGTTTCAATTGTAAGATTTGTGTTAATGTGCTCATTGTAGTATGTTATTGTTTCTGTAGTAAAAACTAACACAGGGACTTCTATTGTGGATATTTGCATTGTATGGTCGACCAACAAAGATCACTCCAAGAGCAAGACGTATAATAGTCCGTGAGGTCACAAAGGAACCCAGGGTAACTTCTAAGCAATTAAAGGCCTCTCTGACATTGGCTAATGTTAATGTTCATGAGTCCACCATCAGGAGAACACTGAACAACAATGGTGTGCAAGACAGGGTTGCAAGGAGAAAGTCACTGCTCTCCAAAATGAAAATTGCTGCCCATCTGGAATTTGCTAAAAATGTTTTGTGGATAGATGAGACCAAAATAGAACTTCTTGGTTTAAATGAGAAGCGTTATGTTTGGAGAAAGGAAAACACTGCATTCCAGCATAAGCACCTTATCCCATCTATGAAACATGGTGGTGGCAGTATCATGGTTTGGGCCTGTTTTGCTGCACCTGGGCCAGGATGACTTGTCATTATTGATGGAGCATTGGATTTTAAAGGAAAACATCAAATTCTAAAGGAAAATGGCAGGACATCTGTCCATGAAATGAATCTCAAGAGATAGTGGGTCAAGCAGCAAGACAATGACCTTAAGCACACAAGTCATTCCACCAGAATGGTAAAAGAAGACTAAGGTTAATGTTTTGGAATGGCCAAGTCAAAGTCCTGATCTTAATCCAGTAGAAATCAAGCAGTTCATGTGAGGAAACCCACCAACATCCCAGAGTTGAAGCTGTTCTGTACTGAGAAATGGGCTAAAATTCCTCCAAGCCGATGTGCAGGACTGATCAACACTTGCCGGAAACGTTTAGTTGCGGTTATTGCTGCACAAGGGGGTCACACCAGCTACTGAAAGCAAAGGTTCACATACTTTTGTCACTCACAAATATGTAATATTCTACCATTTCCTCACTAAATAAATGACCATGTATAATGTTTTGAATTTCCTGATGTTTTAGGTCATATTTATGCAGAAATATAGAAAATTCTAAAGGGTTCACAAACTTTCAAGCACCACTGTAAATTAATCAATTGGATTATTATTCAATGTCCCTATAGGTTCTGGTATGTTATGCAGTGCCATGGAGTAAAACACAATTTTAATCTATTCTGCAGCATATTTAAGTTAAATGTGAATTCTATTACATGACACTACCTGCTGCGCCATCAGATCATATAAGATTAGAAAGGGAGACAGTTTTTAATATTTGGCCTGCACTAAAGGAGCATTTTGACAGCAGTTAGATCAACAACTTCTGCCTTGCCCTTTTAGAGGAAGAAGCCCAAATTCAAGGAGATTGATATTTATTTGGTCTTTTTTCTCTTCATTACTTCAGTTTCACAGCATGATTTTTTTTTACTGGACAGCCTCAACTGAGCTATCTATCTGCAGAATAATCATCCTTAACACCCACATATCTGTTCTGTTCTTGCTTGTATGCCCCCAACCAAATCACTAACAAAGATGGTACTGTGCTTGAGATCTGCTGCATCTTCTTCTTTTTTGGGATTGTTTTCTCTGAAAATAGTGCCATTACCAGAAGTGGGTTGTAACGTGCTACATTTACGCTGTTACATTTACCTAAGTACCTTTTTAAAATAAATTGTACTTGTAAAAGAAGTGCTATTGGGGGGTTCTTTTACACTTGAGTGAATTTGTTGGCACAAATGTGCTTTTACCTTATATCTTTCAGGGATTCTCTGCTTGTTTTGTTTACTAGAGATTCTTGAGTTTGTTTGGCTTTCCTTTGCCTGTCACATGCTGACATCTCTATGAAGTTTTGATGAGGGCACGCGTTACAAGACTCTGTTGTCTCACCAATCAAACGCTGTCATATTAAGGTCGAAGATGACTGAGACGGATGAACCAGCAATAATGTGGTTGCAGGGCATATTGTATTTTTTTTCCTCCAGCCTGCCAACAATAATAGCTATATAATGCGCAGCCTATGACTTAAAAATGGAGTTGGGAAAGCGTGGTTTTATCATTACCAAATCACCTAGCTAGCAAGCGTAAAATGCTTTACATACTGTTCTTTCACTGACAAAAGTTATACCTTCACTATGATGTAGTACATACACTCACCTGCCAGATTGATAGGTATCATGATCATTTACAATTATAGAAAGTAGCCAAACATCATCAACCAAACATCCAGTAAGCTATAGACCTGTGGGTAGAAATGCCTTGTAACTCTTTACATCTGTGGTGAACAGAAAAGCATCTCCGAACACACAACACTCCCAATCTTGAGTGGATGGGCTACAACAACAACAAAAAAAAACACATTGGGTTCCACTCCTGTCAGCCAAGAACAGGAATCTGAAGCTACAGGTGGCACACATTCACCGAAGATGAATTCAGTTGAAGAAAAACATCACCTGGTCTTTTTAAAATCTTCAAATATCCACTTTCAGTAGATAATTGCATGAATGAGCAGAATTGCAAGTGTTCCTATTAAAATGGCTACCCATGGATGTAAATCATTTTTATTGGCATTTATTTACACTGAGCATTAAATATCACTGCTTCTTGTTTTGAAAACTAATTCTGATCCCATGTAACAAGCAACTTGTGCCGTTTATTATATTCTACTAGACACTTTCTTACTTTTCCTCAAGTAGCTCTTTGGATTATTTTTATTGTCAGTAATCTTTATAAGTAGTTCATTATCTATGATAAGATAAGATGAGATGAGATAAGATAATACTTTATTAATCCCCAGATGGAGAAATTTGGGGATGTATGTCAGAATGTATGAAAGTTTCTTGTGTACATCAGCTCTATGAAGTGTGCAGCTGTTCTTTAGAAGATCACATTACAGCAAGGTTTTCAGTCGCCTCATTAAACTTCAGGTTCACAGCAGCATGCATATCCCATGCCTGGCCCCAGGTGTTAAGTGTTATAAGGCACACTTGCTACATGCAACATGCAGTACATCAGGTTTAAAAAAAAAAAAAAAAAGAAAGAAAAAAGTATCTATACAGGTGCCAGAGTAGCCAACTGTCTGATATATTAATCCCAAAAAAAGAACACCCTGTAGTCCTTTAATATCCACCATTTTAATCTGTCTCTTGGGTCTGTTGCTCCCAGGCCTGACTGCTGCATTAGATCAAGAAATGCCTTTTTCATACTCTGTTCTAAATAAATGATGATTTATTTATGGAATAAGTGGGAGTGGACTCGTCCCCTGGCATGGGCCATTTCTCATGTTGACTCACCTGATATGTGAGGACAGTTTAGTACCAAGGTTGAGCTCAAAATACATTGTGGATTTACCTTTACACCCTTGTGCTACCGTATTGCTGAGATATTCTCCCTCTATGTTTAATGCTTATAGCAGTGTTTCTGTTATATCTCCAGGTCACATGTGACTTTATGTCCCTACATCCTGCATTTGTAGAACTGTAGAGACCATGTCATCTTTCTTAGCAGGTGTAGATTTCTCCTACAGCTACTACGTGCTGGTTTGGTTGGGAATATGTTGAGTTTTTGGCCGTGCATATGTACAGAGTTCCATCCGTGATGATGGATGAAGCTGCAGCTTGGGTGAGATGTAAAGCTCCAGCATACTGACTCTCACAGTCACAGATATATGGAAGCCCCCAGAACTAATCAGCGCTATCAATTTCCTGAGAGTTGGATTGGAGCCTTGGTGTGTGAGGGGAGAAAAAAGTGTGTTCTCTAAAATTACAGCCACAATGTTCCTATAGAGAACAAGCTCACAAGCCAAGAGAATGTCATTTACCTTCATTTATCAGAGCATGGTGTGTCATGGATTTTTTTTTAATAGTCAAGTCCATTTATTTTTTCCTCTACTTCTAAACACTCTATATCTTTGTTCTTCACCTTATACCAATGTCTGTGCTTATTTATACTAGTTCTCCTCTCCACACTGTTATTTTTCTGTATAGGTGATTCGTCAGGGACATGTGGAGATCCAGGTGTGCCCTCTCACGGGAGCAGGGAGGAGAGTGATTTTCGGATCCGCAGCAAGGTGTACTTTAGCTGTTCCACAGGCTACGTGCTCTTCGGTTCCTCCGAGAGGATGTGCTTACCCAATGGCACCTGGTCCGGAACTCAGCCTTCCTGCAAACGTAAGCAGATTAGATCTTTCGTGTATGATTTGCAAGCTCCACTACTTTACTTGTCTTACTACTTTACTTGTCTTACTATATCTTCACAGTATTTTTTAAAGAACACAAGCACAGTCCTCTGATACGCTTTGGGTTATTTTAATCTCTTTGATCTAACCGTGCCAGTGAAATGCAAAGGAAAGCAGAATTAATATTCTGTTTTATCTGTGATTCAATTTAGCTAATCGTATTTGCAACCATATCAGGCACATTTCTCTCACACACATATATAATGCTACCAACAGAATGTATGAAATGTCAGCTTTGTTTTTGTTTCTGATCATGTCTATTTCTACCCCCCAAAAAATGCATCTTTGTTCAAAAGTCATCTTTACAATATGCAGTGTAAAAGTATTTGTACACTTAGAAAGTTTGTGGTCTTCACTTTCTGCTCACCCCTAGTCAGCATTTCTGTGATATTTCTAAAGGTTTCTTTATGGTTCTTGTTAAGGAAATTAGTAGAAATTCCTCAACACCAGTGCTGGTATCAGGTATCACTCTGATACCATCCTTTTTTCACTCATTAAAAACATTCTCCAATATCCAACATCCAATTCCATGTGATACAATGACAAAAAAGTCTAGTTTATGTTGTCACACAAATTTACAGACAACAGGAAATTACAGTGATTTGGAGGTATTTCACAATTAATGATGGTGCTAGGGCTTGAACCCCTGACCTTAACATCTGTAACCAGTCCGACCCTGCTTAGCTTCCAAGATCAGACAAGATTGGGTGCTCTCAGAGTGGTATGGCTGTAAGCCATGCCACTATATTTAGTTAAATATAGCCATTTCATGTTAGCAAATTGCTAAACTTACCTCAGTGTGCTTTTTCAAATGAGATGGCTAGTTCATGCCTTCTAGGGAGATGCCTCATTTTATCTCTTCACTTACTCCATCATATTGAAACTTTTTACTGAGGAAGGGCTGAGGGTGCTCATCCTCAGGTTCCATACTGCAGTCCAGTGGCTTGTCCCATATTCAGACACACACAAATTCAGTGCTATAGTGCTAACTGTGTTGTGTAGAATGAGATGGTAACGGCCAATGACAAATTGGCATGACTCTTGATTTTTTTCTACATTCATGAGCTTGATTGGATGCTAAACTGAAATAAATGAATGCTAACCTCAGTCAATAAATTGATATACAGTATTTACAGTCATATGTACAGTCACTGGCTGGATGAGAGGCATGTTTGCCTTACACCTCTGAGGTTGAGGGTTCGAATCCCGCCTCCCCCTGTGTGCACAGAGCTTGCATGTTCTCCGGAGGTTTCCTCCGGGTACTCTGGTTTCCTCCCCCAGTCCAGAGACATGCCTTGTAGGCTGATTGGCATTTCCTAATTGTCCATAGTGCGTGAAAGTGTGTGTGATTGTGCCCTGCAGTGGGTTGGCGCCCTGTCCAGAGTGTCCCCCGCCTTGTGTCCCAAGTTCCCTATGTAGGATAAGTGGTACGGAAGGATGGATGTAATTAAGTAAGAGTACTCTTTAGTACACAATTTTAAAAAGTATTCAATTTTAATAATACTCAAGGAGAGTATAAATATGCCAAAATAATTCTCAAGTACAGTAACGATGTACTATTCAAGTATTGTCCACTCCTAGTTACCAGAGGAAGCAAGGAGCTTGGTCTTATATTGTTCTGGAGTCTTTTTATTAAATTTTATTAGTCATTTTAATCCCCAGTGTAGCTTTTCTTGGTTAGATAAACACTAATGTATGAATCCAGCCACTGAAATAGTGCAAAAAATTTCAAGCAACAGTCCTTCTTTACACAAAAGTCAAAGCTCTATTGAAATCAATACCATGCTTCCTGGCGAATATGCAAGTGGATATGTATTATAGCAGGTGAACTATAGACAATAGACACATGTATAAACCTCATTGCTAGCTTCTCTGGTGCCATGTAAACCTTTCTCAAGAGCTGTGGTGTAACTGTGTCTTGTAAGGTCACGCTCCATGTTGAGGCCACTTACCCTCAAGCGCTGTACACTGAAAACGTCTAATAGCAAGAAACAGTTCTAGTTTGTGCAAGACAAGCACATTTCTGAAAGGCAATGACAGGATGCAAGAGCAGTGTGTAATTGGCACAGAGGGGGGTTTGGTGGAGGTCGTGCTTGAATCTGATCCCCCACTGAAAAGTGACACAAACTGAGAGACGCACAATAGTCGGTGTGTCAAGGGGAGCCAAAGGCAAAGCTTGTCATAAGTTCAGTTTGACAAGCTGCTATCAGGACTGACTGATCCATTCTGTGTCTTTTTAGCAGTTTGGCTCAGCACTTAAATAGGTGTTCAGATTGTTAACTCCAAGGCCCAAAGGGGGACAACATCTTAACAAGATGAGATAGAGCTCTCTCTGCCTCTCTCTCTGTATCCCTTTTTGTCTTTCCTGTGTGGCCCTGTCTACTCTGCTCAGCTCTGGGTTTGATCTAAAACACATGCGCACAAGAGACAGTGTAGCCACAGGCTTTTGGATTTGCAGAAAGCCTGACTTGATCAGTAATGCCCTGTTGTTTTAATTTGGCTGGTAGGGCGTACATCCACTCTGAAGGGACCGTGGTCCTGAAATCAAACATGCTATATAGCTTGAGGCCCGAATTTCATCGCAAATCTCTCCAGAACACAAACACACTCTTATAGGCCCAGACTGCTTTTGCTTTCTCCACTCTTGCCTGCACACATTTAGTCTTGCAACATTACCATCATGTCTGAATATTTTTGTGTTGTAATAACCTTCTGGCATCCAATACACCCTGTTGGTTTGTTCTGTCTGTGAGAACTAATCTATTAGATGACCTGGAGCTAGCAAAATGGCATGAAAACAAAATTGCATAGAAGTTGTGCAAAATAGACTCTATGGAAAAGGCGAAAACATGATTTGACACAAGAAGAGTTTACAAGCATTCAAGGACAGGGGAAGTGGGAGTGCTGAGGGTGCTGCAGCGCCCCTGATTTTCAGGATTACACTGCTAAAATAATAAGAAAAATATGTAGATATGTAGTGTACATCATATGTACGCTGCTTAAAATTCCAGCACCCCAGTGTAAAATGCCTTTCCGCATCCCTGCTAGAATTATTTCAAATATGTGCATCTACTTAATGTATGCGAATATTTTATTAATATTCCTTGACTTGTTTCTCAGAACGCAGAGATCTGCTATTTCCCAGATTCCCTCGTCTGAGAATCTTTCTTACAATCTTGCTTAGAACGCAAGAATGCTTGCATCAGAACTCCATCTAAATTTGATGTCACAATGAAATGTATGTTTTGGGCTGTAAATGCACTCAAAAACTATAGAAAGCCATCAGAGGCCAAGATTAATTATATAAATATGACACTCTTAATTAATTAATAGTATAATCCCTGTACATTCCACTAAAAATATATTTTTTTTCCACACATAGGACATCAGAGGAGAAAGCATCTTAATAGGAGACTTTTTTTATGGCTAAAATTATTGACTACACTTACATAAAGTAAGCTGTAAGCGTAGCAGATGAACTCTTTGTCAGCTTATAAAATAGCCTACATCTCATGCACACATTATGATTTTATGATCTTAATTATGATATCACTGTCTCACTCTGCATTAAGTTGTGCACACAATGAATTGTCAGTACATGATGAAAAGAATTCATTAAAAAAAAAAAAAAAAAAAAAATTATAAACTGATGAATAATGAAAGTGGAAGCCACATTGTTAAATTAAATTTTGCAGTGATTAATGTGATAACACTGCAATATATTGGCAATATATTACATTATATGTTTATTTCAGTGATTGCCATCTTTTCATCATCTATTTGTCTTTTATTTTTCATATTTAAATAGTGGGGGTGTATGGCGGATGCTCAACATAAGACTAATTATAAATGTATTAAAACTACAATGATTTAACAAATAATGTCTAATTGTTGATATGGTGGTGGGCACGGTGGCTTAGTGGTTAGCATGTGTGCTTCACACCTCCTGGGTTGGGGGGGTTTGAATCTCGGCTCTGCTCTGTGTGAGCGGAGTTTGCATGTTCTTCCTGTGCTTTGGGGGTTTCCTCCAGGTACTCCTGTTTCCTCCCCCAGTCCTCAGGCTGATTGGCATTTCCAAATTGTCCGTGTGTGACTGTGTGTGATTGTGCCCTGCGATGGGTTGGCACCCCGTCCAAGTTTCCTGGGATAGGCTCCAGACTCCCCCATGACCCTGTGTGTGATAAGTGATATGGGAAATGGATGGTGGATAGATCGATAGATTGGATGGGTGGATGGGTGGATGGATGGTTGGAGATTTAAATTGTCTCTTGCTTTTATAGTGCATTAGATCACATTTGACAGCAAAAATGTTATTTCCTACCTTATTCCACATATTCAATCCTTGGTTGTTGTTGTTTTCAGGCTTAAAAGACTACCGTAAGTATGACTACTGTATATATTGAGGTTGTAATGTTCTACCAGGTGACAATTTTTTATTTAATCTCAGGAAATGTAAGATAAATGAAACTCAACTCATCTGAACACCTTCACTGTGCTTTCTGTTTTTCGTGTGGTTCCTGACCTCTCTGAGTGATGTTTTTATGTAACAGCGGTGCAATGTGGCAACCCTGGAACTCCCAGTAATGGCAGAGTGTACCGGCTGGACGGCACTACCTTCTCCCACTCGGTTATCTACTCATGTATAGAGGGCTACCTGCTAAGTGGCTCCAGCGCACGCCAGTGCCAGGCCAATGGCACGTGGTCCGGCACAGCGCCCAACTGCACCAGTGAGTGAGAACTTCAGGCTAAGAAATGTTCACCCTGTTGCTGAGAAGCTTTCTCTGACTGTACTTTTCTATGGAGGGTATAAAGCAGAGTTGCTGCTGATTTAATGATGAAATTTTATCCCTAGTTCATAACCCTGAAATATGACAGGTGACTCTTTATTGACTGAACAGAACTTCACTTTTCTTGCAGTCTCCTGTCACATCTTGATTGATAGATAAAAGGTGTCCCGTAATCCTGATGCCTTTGAGGGTTCAAGACTTTGGCTTCATAAAATTTAAATATGGACTCCATCAAAGGTGTAATTGGAGTTCCTGTGATTCGAGAGATGGAGAGAAATTGAATTAAAGTGATTGATGGATGTAGGCCTAGGTCAGAGTGATAAAGTATAATGTTCGGTAAGTCGGCTCAGGTTAGGGGAGTTCGTAAGATAGAGAGAAAGGATAAGGAAAGGGGTTCAAGGTTCATGTGTTCAGAAACACTCGGGTAATAGAATTAATTGCTTCCATCTATCCATAGTGCTGCAGAGGATCAACAGTACACTCCATAGTCTTATGATTCACTTCTTAAAGCCTAGAAGACAGTTTGATTAAATTCATGCCTTGAGGTTTTTTTAAAGTTCATCCAGGTTGAATTTCCTTAAAACTTAGATGAAATATCAGTCATGTGAAGTCTTCATAAAAAAAAAAAACAAAAAAAAAACTTTTGCCAGTTAAAAATCATAGAAGCAAATGTATTAATCATTGCAGGATTAATATCATCTTTGTGATGAATAGGATAAATAATGAAAAGCAGGCATTGAAGTCCATCCAGCTTTGAGAAGGAACTTTCCTGATCATAAAGCTAGCATCATCATTCCTGATTACATCCCTAAACCACTGAAGCTTTACTCTTGACATTACTACTGGATAAAGTGGTGGCACCCCAAAGCAGTTCTGATTGATGCTGTTCTACACATTTACCCAGCAGGCCCAGGGCCTTGATGAATGGCTTCGTCTAAGGAGGAGTCACATTAGCATTTTGTGTTGGCAATTTCTTATGATCAGATGACATGTTTATGACTAACTCTACTGATGGATCTTAAACCATAATTTTACAGCGTTTTTTAAAGGACACAAAATGTATGGATCTTACTGCTGTGGAATAAGTAAAGGCCCTCCATAAATCAATAGTTATATTTAAGATGTTAGTTGTGTCAATAGAATGAGATTTTGTCAGCCATGGAAAAGTGCCAAGTATCAAAATCATTTCCTTCCAGGCCCTTCAGAGGTGCAATGTTGTTTCTCACGTTACTCTAGCTACCCAACCTTTCTTCTGATTATTCTTCTATTGGAGGCACAGGTACTATAATTGTAGAAGATCTGCAGAATTGATTCTAAGTTAAACCTCAGGGATATGCATGAGAAAGTGCCTGCTCAACGATATTGATTTCTTCACATAATAGTGAAATCTATCATTTTGAATAAAAGAGTCAGGATTCCCAGTGACATCTCTGTTGCAACATAAATGGGTTGTTTAAGGTGATTTGTGAACGTGGCTCCTCTAGCTTTGTTTCCATAGTTTGAGTCATGTTGCTTGCTGGGCCACAGAAATAGACAAAATTGCCATGAAATGTTTCTTATTACATCCCTGTTTGAATAGAAACAGTCCTGATCTTGTAGTCTGTGGGATGATCAATTCCCCCATTGGACCTTATCTATCATGGCCTCCTAATAATCTCCATCCCTGAATTGGCTACATCACTCTCCTGTCCTCTCCACCAGTAGCTGTTGTGTGGTAGGTGTTCTGGTGCACTATGGCTGCCGTCGCATCATCTATAGGTGGATGGTACACACTGGTGGTGGTTGAGGAAATTTTCCTCCCATATAATGTACTGTAAAGCACTTTGAGTGCCTAGAAAAATGCTATACTAATTATTATTATTATTATTATTATTATTATTATTATTATTAATAATAAATTGCCATGAGTCTCAAGCAGATATCTTGGGCTCTCACATTTAGCTTCTTAAACAACTTTAAAATCACTGTTGATTATTGTAATCTTAAAAAGTTTGACTTACTGACCGAGTCTTTACTGCGGCAGTGATTAACTGCGGTGAACCTGGAGTGCCAGCCAATGGGGTGAGGTATGGCGAGGACTTCACTATTGGACAAAATGTCACCTTTGCATGCCAGCCTGGATACACCATGGAAACAGAGGGCTTTTCTACTATCACCTGCACTGGAAATGGCACCTGGAGTGCCCCAGTGCCCTTCTGCAAAGGTAACAGCTTGATTATATTGCTGAGGAAATAGTTTTTCAGAGTATCTGTTGTCCAAATACCTGCAAAAAGTGTAAATCACTTTCTGCTAACCCACTTTTTTCACCTATTTAAGTATAGCGAAGCAGCTTTTTTTATGTTTGGGAAATGGAGCTCTTGCACATTAGATTGCACTGCAGGCTCTGCACATCTAGACACCACTGCCCTGAGCACTAGCAGCTGCTTCTCCTAGAATGCAAATCCGTAACCTTCTGTTGGTTGTGATCTGATGGATGTGTTAAACTGTGGTGTTTAAAAAGAAACCACTTCCAGAAATGGTCACTTTACTGTATAAAAGCTAATATGAAATGCTGATGTTCTGGAGAAATGCAAACATAGAAATTTCACAGCACATTAATGCTGAAATTGAACAGGAATTCTAGGAACATAAATTTATATTTGCTACCCCAATCCATGTTGTTCCATTCCTTGAGAATATTAGTAACATCGCCAGACTATCCATTGCAGTCCACTCACATTTGTTGTGATTAATTTCAGAACAGACCAAATGAATCCTGTTATTACAGCGTCAGGAACCAAAATTGAATTGAATGGGTCCATTCAATTTACCTCCACCAGTGCTATTGGTCATTGATTTTGTAAGCATGCAGAAGGTTCTGGTCATGAATACCATTATGCTAAACTTATTATGGTATGCAAATGTCTCGTTTATTCGAGAAATCAGAGGATGCCTCGTTCCTCTTAAATGACAAACATTATGGAGTCTGATTATTCCCTGCGCATTTTATAGCATTGCATTGTGTAGCAAATATAGCAGAGATTGAACTGATCTAAGTATATACAGTTGCAATCAAAATTATTCAACCCCCATTGAAAATAAGGTTTATTGTCATCATTTACAGACTTTCAGCTGTTTGCAATGAACAAATCAAACAAAAGCAATTGAAATAGTTCAACACAACGAATGCTT
>JANDJT010000141.1:13067000-13080301 GCA_024331685.1 Stegophilus panzeri | reverse complement strand
GCAATGAACAAATCAAACAAAAGCAATTGAAATAGTTCAACACAACGAATGCTTCAAGTGGTTTCCCCAAATTCAACAGAAAATGCAACTTATAATGATTTCTCCAGTTTCTTTTGGAACCCTTGAAAGCAGGCCACCATTTAAATATTTGCTAAGCTGAGCCTTTCCCATTAAGCAACCAGTGCATTAATATATAATATATACAGTATCTTGCTTTTCAAGGTGGCACAAATTGACATATTTAGGATTAATGACACAGATAAATTTGTCAGTCATTTTAGGATAGCTTTACTCCACTGTTAACCAGCATCAAACAATATATTGACTGCTAATCTCTGCTTTCATTGTTCCTTATGCTGAGGATCCATAAAGATATACTCATTTATCAAAATCCATCCCTTTATTGAGCCCAAAATATTTATTTTGCATGGAAATCCGTTTCAATTTGTCATGGGTTTCTAACTTTTCATTACATTATTGGACAGCCAACATGTAGTATGGCACTGCTGGCATCTTTTAAATGAGACATACAGTGTTTATCTCCAGAATGGCTACAAACATAAAGGTTCTCCTCCTGTCTGACTTGATTGTCCGTTTTCTTACTATCCCCACTTAAGTACTCCATTAGTTCATATATCCAATATGTAGACGTTTTATACAAATCCCATTTTCCAAGTGTCCCAGAGTCCACAGAGCATGATCACACAGTTAAAAAAAAATACCTGTAAATTCCCTACTAAACTCTGTTACGACCCGGTCTAGGTCAGGTCGCAACATACAATAAAAAAAATTAAAAAAGAAAAGGGTTGGCGAGACCAAGATTGCATTTGCTTTGTTTATTCTCCAAACGGAGCACCTTTTATATACACAGTGGTTTCACTCTTCAGAAGCCGGCCAGGCCAAAATAATAAACAAAAATACCCTCTAACCTTACCAAAGAAAACTAACTAAACTACAAGAAAAGAAAACAAAAATACACTCACTCTTCTTCCCTCACTCCCTAGCTAACCCAAAACCAGGAAAAAAGAAGAATCAACACAAATGGCACCGACTTTCTACAAACCACTCTTAACCTTGCACTATTTACAGAGGTGATTATTAGTGTGTTAATTAACAAAATAATATATACATATATACACAAGTGTGTCACATGAATCATAACGGGGCAGAGCATAAACAAAGTCAAATCTGGCATAAGGTCACACATAGGCGAAAAGCACTTCTCTCTATACCCAAAGCAATCGCAACGATCTGCCCCGGGATGGAGACTGACGAGGCTTAAGTACACTTCCGGAAACGTGCAGCCAACCAATCCTGTCGCACAAGGCCGGAGCAGGCGTGGACAAGACATGATCATCCACTAGCAAGCCGGAACGTGACGCATGCAGTAGGCGGGGCCTATAGAAGGGGGAGGAGACAAAAGAAACCCATCCCACCACCGACATAGACACACAAATGGCACATAGAGCAAACAGAAATACGTTGGATAACGTAACAACTTCAGTGAGGAGAAGATCTGGGAATTCAATTTTGCACTATGTTCATCCATTCTCAGTTTGTGGTGTTTTACTGAGTATAAAACTGTTCAAAAATATATACTGGAATAAGGTCTCTAAAAATAGAACTAACTTACGATTGCTGCACTCAGGCCCAGGCCTCATTGATTCACATGCTCTCTTCCTGTCCATCCCTGACATTTGCTAGGCATTTAAGCATTTATTACTATTTCAGGTCCAGTTTCGCTGTGAATAGTACCACTTACTATATCAATCCTTAAACATTAGCTTGAACTTGTTGTTTTGTAGCAGTCATGGTAATACTGTCAATAAAACATTTTCTAAGATTCATGAATCTTTGAGTGAATTAGACATACACTGAAGCATTTTAAGTATTTCAAGGACTGATTTTATATAGTCTCAACATCACAAAATAACATTTGTACAATTTGTGTATGTTGGATCACTTGTCTTCTTTGTAGAAAGCCGTCCCCATCCCTCCTTCTTCTTCTTTTTTGTTGTTTGTTCTGTCAGTCATTTTAAATGAATGTTAATTAGTGTATTATGCATTGTATTGCAAATGCACAGCTTTTCTGTAGCATATTGTTCCTGATTGTTCTCTTGAGATCAATCCATGCAATTCAATATATCAATCACTGCATACAATGAAAAGACATTGGAAAAACAAACAGAGCATAAAATATACCACAGGAAATGCTCGCACATGCAAGAAGTCATTCATATGTGGATATGTATGCTCTTATTTAAAAGAAAATGATTGTGAAGATGATTGGTGACTACATTGTGTGTCTGGATGTTGTGTGTGTGTATATAGAATGAGATGTCACCATCAAGTGCTGTATCTCAATTTTTCTATATACCTCTCATTCAGCTTTTCTCTATATATCTTTCTCTCTATATATTTGTACAAGTAAGACTGTGAGACAGCATGCATTAAGTATTCATTAGCTTAGAAGCTGGTCAAGTCCCCATGGATTTAAATCAGACCATATCTAACACTAGTTCAGAATATTAATACAGTAATTTAGGATTTATTACACATTCATAGACTCAGTATTTCAGCCATAAATATTTGTTCATTGTTTTTTGAATTTATAATTGAGATGACGCCTCTTCCATATAATGCCTTTTCAATAAATTCACTGTATAGGAATCAGGCTGTGATACTACCTCGGATTACTGCAGACTTTATCCCAAATCTGTCAAACAGACCTGTGCCTCACCTTCAATCACTACTTTCCTCACAGCCCAGCAACCATTGGTCTCAATAATAAGGCTTGATCCTATATACGCAACTCATTGTATCAGTAAACCCACAATATTCTTGATTCTGTTACTTGATGGTGCTGGTTTTGTCAGGCAGCATGTCTGCTTGTTCCACAGAATGTGAATGAAATACAGTTCTGTGTGTGCGTTTAGGTAGGATGGCATCATGCTGTCTGAGGGGACATGAGTCATCTTGGGCATGAGCTACAAAGCGTGAACTTCCTGCTTTGTGTAAAGACTGTCTCCTGCCTCCACACATTCTGTACAGCATGTTTGTGTTCATGTTTGTTTAGGAAGCACTAGCATGCAGTGCGCAGAGACTGATAACTGTGCGAGACGGCTTAGTGTGCCACTCTGTTTAGGTAGATGAAAACACTGTGCCTTAAAGTCATTTCCCTAGAAATTACCAGGTGTTAATTCATTAACATGCAGGGCTACACATATAGAGACACATATTACCAGTGTTATACAGTGTGTGTTTATTTGAAATAAACCAAGCATTCTTGTAAATTTTTTCCCCAAACCTGTTACTGAATAAGAAATATTGCTCTGTAGAAATGTAAGCTTCTTCTCGGCCTACACATGCCGAGATTAAAAGCATTTTGCCCTTTTGTTTGTGAATAGGACCTTCTTTGCATTACATTGGATGCTTTGATCTCCCTCTCTCTCTCTCTCTCTCTCTCTCTCTCACACACTCCCTCTCTCTCTCTCTCACACACTCCCTCTGTCTGTCTCTCTCTCTCTCTCTCTCTGTCTCTCCCTCTCTCTCACACTCCCTCTCTCTCTCTCTCTCTCTCTCTCTCTCTGTCTCTCACACTCCCTCTGTCTCTCTCCCTCACACTCTCTCTCTCTCTCTCTCTCTCTCTCTCTCTCTATAGCTGTGACATGCACCGCTCCCGCCCTCGTCTCTAACGGACTGTTGGAGGGAAGTGACTTTGAGTGGGGCACCAGTGTGAGCTACAGTTGCTCTCCAGGTTATGAACTTTCTTTCCCTGCCATCCTCACCTGTGTGGGAAATGGCACCTGGAGTGGAGAGGTGCCCCAGTGCCTGCGTGAGTACTGACACCTTAGAGCCACATTACAGCTGTGTTACAGTTACATTACAGCAACAATACAGCCAGTTGCAATCACATTAGGGTTATGTTATAGCCACATTACTGCCACTTTACAGCCACAAGCCAGCTTGTTATTGCTCCACCACATACAGGTCTCCAACTACTGACCCCAACATAACTGAACGTCACAACAGATCTTGATCAGCCGACATCTAAGAGGAAGGCCCCCAGAGGCCAGCTTGCCGTATGACTCCTATTAGTTTTGTAGATGGCAGAATGGGGTGACAAATACGGCTAGAATTGACTGTGAAGGGTTATGAATGTGCCTACACAGCCTTAGGGATGATAACAAGTGTCAGCTTCAGAAATTGGAAAAAATCTAAGAGAGTCATGTTTGTGGATGAGGAGACAGTAAAATGTGAAAAGTTTTGGACACAAGCTCCATGACAGTGCTGAAGAGTTGGCTGCTATTCATTCCACATTACAAGTGTCACAACATATGAGGTTTTTCAACTTAATCTTCATTTATTGCATAGCATACTGTATATTCTATAATATAACGTCTACAGACAATCATTTTAACATGAGTCCCTGTACAAAACGACAGAAGTCAAAATCAGTTTGATTTCACTTGAAACTCACTCATGGTGGAAATCTTGGGGTGGTTGTTGAGGCAGTAAATATTTATGTAAATGTTTTTTATACTTTCATGAATTGTTCAATAATATTTGTAATTTAAGCTAAATGTAAATGTGTATAATTTGTCCTTTCAAAAATAAGACTCATTTTTCTGAGAGAATTTGTGATTTTAACTGACCAATGTAGTTCTGTGGGTCAGGACATATTTATTTTCATGTGTACAGGGGGAGGTATTATTAGGACAAAGATAGCCTATTTCATCAACTAGGCAGTAAACTATAAGTTGACAAATCTTCAGTAATTGCAGCAGTTTATATAATTTATTTGGCTATATTTTGGGAAATAGAACAAATGTGTTTATTAGAAAATTTCAGTGGCAACAGTGGGATTGGTCAAATGTTTTGCAGGAGCAGGCAGAATTGGTCAAACATTTTGCAGTTTAAAATTTTTTTTTTTTTTTTACTCATGGCCATTTCCCACCCACCAGTTAGTGCTGTTCTAAGTCTGGTATATCAGAGGGAAGGGGTCAAGAAATTGAAAAAACATAATTAAGGCTATCCTATATCTTTCTCTTGTGGTGCTCAAGCCTGCCATTGTTCAAATGACCCGAGTTGGGTGGAAAAGTGTGCCTTTGTAGTCACTGTGCACTGAATTTCTTCTATCTTTCTTTTTCTTATTATTTTATATATTTTTATTTCACATTCATAATTTATTAAGAAAAGCCGAGTATGTAGTGCTGGATTTGAGCACTCCATTCTGCACATTCATTATGAATCAGCCTGCTGGTGACTTAACTTCCACTCTTATTGTTTTTTCCCCCAGAGACGTATTGCTTGCTGGACAATGACTGGGTCACAGGGAGTGTTCACCCTGAGATACTTTAGGCCCCTGACTCTCTCTTCCTTCAGCCCTCCCTCCCCTAAATAATATGTGGATATAAATGAAAAATGTTCACCTGGTTCAGATATGGAATTGGAAAAAATAGAAACGGAATGACACCTGGTTATCATATAGACAAGGAAGCAACACTGCATTATAATGAGAGCCCGTTTCAATATTTGTTTTTTATACTGTTGATCACATTCCATTTAATGGCCAAATCCAACAGCAGACAAATCCAGTATGGTTTCCAAGTACCAAGCATCGACTTGGCTCTTGTGTTGTGTACCAATGCTTTAGTGAAATGTTCTTTGTAGTTTGAGGTTTCCTTTTCTTAAGCTCCAATATGTTTCTATCTTTTCATTACAGCAAAGTTCTGTGGGGATCCAGGAATTCCAGCCCATGGCTTTCGAGAAGGCCGTAGCTTCATCTACCAGTCTGAGGTGTCATTCAGCTGCAGCGCCCCCTATATCCCAGTGGGCAGCACAACCCGCTTCTGCCAGGCTGATGGCACCTGGAGTGGTTTCCAGCCTCGCTGCATAGGTACTTTCTCTCTCACTCACTCACACACGCACACACACACACACTGATGTTACCAGAATTCACATCTTCCTTATTCCACTTTAGTGCTTTGCAGTCTACAGATTGTTTAAGATAATGAACAATCTTTGAGAACGATGGAATGAAAATTTACTTGATATATGCCACTGCACTAGTTATATTATCATAATTTAATTATTTATTCAGCAAAACATCAATCGTTCATCAGTGTCTATTGAAAGTGATACAGGTCGGCCATGTTAAATGCGCTTTTTGAGGATACCTGCATGCCTTATTATAAATGAAGGCAGACTTCATACTCAGATATTTTACATATATAAAAGCAAGTTAAATCAACCTAATCTAATGAGAGACATCAGTGAGCAAGATGTTGATGTGATTTGGATTTTCTTCAGTTAAATAAATTATTTCTCATTCAGACATATAATGTGAACATTTCATACACTGGTCCGAAAGCCCTGTGAGTCCTGTGAAAAAGCTTCTATTTTGCTTTTGTTTCTTAGTATTTGAAACATCCTCTTTTTGCTTTTATGTGCACTCGAGCTGGCATGGACAAAAACTTCTGATCCATTTTAGATCGAATCCATCAGAGTGTCATCTGAACAAATGCTTCAATAGAAGAGATTAGGCATGAGGAAAATCTGACTTTTTGTACAAACCATTAACATGGTCAATATCACACATTTGCTTACATTAATACAGGGACATACAAATAGTGCAGGATCATGAATATCAATATTCAAGATATTGAACACTTTCTTTGTTTTAAATATTTCAAAGTTATAAAACCTTCTGTTTATTTCCAATTTTAAATAAAATAATTTTTTTAAAAAAGACTCAGACCCCACTGTATGTGTGTCTATGATGAACATGTAACTTTTGTGCAGCCCAAAGTATTTGTTAAAATGACAATAGCAGTATTTATTTAGACAGGTTTCCTATCTTTTCCAGAATCTAAACACCATCTATTAAAAATTCATCAGGACTTTCACTTATACTGTATTGCTTATACTATACTAGACTGTAATTCAAAGTGTCAGATTGTTGTTAGGAGAGATGCTGCTGTATTTTAAAGGACTATGGACTGAGTCATCGATTCGACAAATCTCTCCAACACTTATTGTGTAATAATTGTGTTTTTTAGTTCAAACTTCTTTAATCGACATGTTGGTCAATTTTCACTTTGGTTAAATGTTTCCTACATTACTCAAAATGACATTCAACTACCTGCTGATAGTGGCACCAGTGGGAATTAGCTCTCAATTTGTCTCTACATAAAGAGCCTGATGCAGCAGAGCTTTAGTCCTTTAGTCGGTCCAACTCTCTCATCTCCTCATCTGCACACACTGCTCAAACGCAAAGGGTTCCAAAGCTTCAGCTTTCATGCTAATACGACCATGTGCTTGTCATCTCGTAGATCGCTAACTAGCCGAGCCAAGTCTCTGCTGTAATTCAGGTAACTGAATCGTATATCTGCATTATAGCAAGTCTCTGCTGTAATTCAGGTGCAACTGCATCATATAGATGCATTGCATTCTGGACTTAGACTATTTCTATGCTGGATTTCTCATTAATGTGTCCGTGAATATGACAATCACTGGAAAATGGTGAGTGAGAAAATACGCTCTTGCTGTTTTGTTTTTGGAAGCTAACAGTGAAATATTTGAATTTGAAATCAGCACCAGAATTGCCAAACACATCATAAATATTACAATATAAACATATTTAATTTGTTTCCAGGTGGCTTTCCTTTTATGGTAACCCTCACCATCAGTTCTTATTGTAAACACAAGAGTATCACCATTTCAGGTCTCTGAGTATCTGCGGTAAACACTTCACACCCCTATGACAGGCCAGGTTACTGCAATTCCACCGTCCAAACTGTGACTGTGTATATGTTTTAGAAACGAAATTGCACTATTATGGAAAATTGTAAATTCTATATGTTTCTCAATCTGGTTCCAAACACAGCACTTTTGATTATTTACCTCAAAATATATGTCCCTATCGACATTATCCAGGCCGGCAGAGAGTGCTGCATCAGCCTCATGGTTTACACCAGGACTGTCTGTCTGTGTTGATAGTAGAGCTCCACTCAATGAACTCCATCAGAACAGGAAGCTAGTGCTGTGCTCTACTGATGCTCTCTCAAAACTGTCCAAGTATTTTCAGGCAGCCAGCTGTAAAGAAGCTGTGAATCTCACTCAGCAGGGATGAAGGGCAGTCATATCTCTGTGTGTGTGTGTGTGTGTGTGTGTGTGTGTGTTTGTGTGTGTGCGCGTGTGCGCGCGTGTGTGTGTCAGACTGAATACTTTTGATACATCAGCACACACAGCTTGGAAAGCAGGAACAAATTTTGTGATTTGAAAGTGTCTACAATTCTGTGTATAGCTGTGCCATTTTTAGCCTGATTTAGCCTTGAGCTTTGATCATACAGTGCATGCAGCAGCTCAGGCTCAGTTGGATACTGCTTTAACAGCCATGAAGCTGAATTATGCTATACTTGACTTGGTAAACAAAAACATTGCTTGGAATATAAAATCAATTGCCTCTTCTCTGTTGCCATTTAGGATTTTACTCAATGGAACAAATTGTAGCAATTACTGACACTTAAAACATTTTCACAAATAACTGCTTATTGCTTTTCATTTCAACCTTTTCACTTAAGTATGCTAATCAGGGCAAACTAGGTGTGGAAGCTGATTCAAGCCCTCGTAAGTAATTTAGACGTTAGCATGGAGAGGTTCTTCCCAAATAGCACTTGTCAGTAAGTCCGCAATTGCGCCTCATGTTTTTTTTACTTGTATGTCGTCATTAAGTTGAGAAAGTTTTTGTGATTTGTTTGTTTGGGTTTTTTTTTTTTTTAAAACAAGCTTAAGAACAAGTGCAACAATGTTCATAGACAACAACCCCCACAAAAAATCAATGCTCCCCTACCACCTCAGCAGGCCGGGTCCAGCACTGCCCCAAACAGCCTCCATGCTTTATTGATCAGGTTATTGTTGAGAAGACCAAGGTGATTCTTTTTAGTGGCTTTAGATGGAGGGAGCAGTTGGATGCCGAGAGGAAACAAGCTTAGATATGAAATGTGGGGCCATGACTGAGAGAAGTAAAAAATGCCTCAGATCTACAGGAGCTGACACTCACCCCTCCATAACCAGTAATGCAAGATATGACAATAAATACAAGGCAGAGCAGGTTTTAATGAATTATTTAGCCAAATATTTAAAAAAAAAAAAAAAAAAAAAGAAGAAGAAGAAGAAAAAGGAGAAGACACAAATATGACTCATACTCTGAGACAGACATAAGATAATAATAGCTAGGAAATCATTTTTACTGGGTTCACTTTTTAGATGCCAAGTTATAAGTAATTTTATACCTAATGAATGCATGTTGATTACATTATTACAAAACCAATATAATAATAAGTATTAAGCAAGTACTTAGGATTTAATGTTCTGACTAAAATTTCAATTTGTGAATAAACTGAGCATGCTGCATAACATTAGTTTTGTTTATATACGCACAGCAAAATCCCCAGTGTTGATGTAACACCCAGAGTGTTGAATTTACACCCTACAATGTTTATATAGTCCAATTGGACTATAATTATAACTATAACTGTTAATTCAACACTAGGGATTTTACTGTGTGCCATAGATGCATGGCATTGTCTCACTGTTTTATTGTGCACTGGGACTGAGTCAGTGTTTTCTCATGTACGGTACGTGTAAAGGCTTAGGGCACTTTCATCAGCCATATTTCATGATGCATAATTAACAAAGACTCTTCCTGTTCCCCCAAGAACGACAATTACCTAATTATAACTCACTTGCTTATATTTCCATAAAGATGCCATTCTCCTGATATCAATAACTGCATCGATAATTGTTTTTTATCGAGTAAGTAATTGAATAATTGGTCCAAGCTCGGACGGCGCATTATTGAGGAGAGATGAATTAGCTTAATATTTAGTTATAGCCTCAAGTGGCTTACAATAACAGATTGTGTTCCCACACAGAGCATCTAATTAGTTATATGCTTAATCAGTCTATCAGGTCTCCAGAGAACTGCAGAGAGCTTCATAGTAACCTATATAACTTTATATATATATATATATATATATATAACTTATAGTCATGTGATGATATCACTTGACCAAAGATGGGCTTTTTCAAATTTATTGTAAAAATGATGCACAAAGACTCAAGAACACCCCACTGGTTGCTGGACAGACTGACAGGTTTCTCTTTCATGTTATCAAGAAAAGTATGAGAAGTAGGTCAGTGTGTGTGTGTGTGTGTGTGTGTGTGTGTGTGTGTGTGTGTGGCTGTAGGTGTGTGTGTGCTGGCGTGCATGTACCGCCTTCATACATAGATCTTAACCAACACTCTCCCTGCCGCAGTCATAGCCAGTCTTGCTCCCTTCCTATATATTCTTTTCACAGGTGCTGATTTTGTAATCTGAAAGGGGTTTTTTTTTTTTTGTTTTGTTTTTTTTTGTTAGAAGGTATAAGCAGTCCCATTGCGTAAGGCTTCCACGCTGTCCTGGCATTTGCACGCCTGCATTAAATCTTTGGTTTCTGCGTTAGCTCACGGATGTGCTCCACATTCCAATTACTGAGCAGCGCAGCTGGCTCTCAGCCCCCCCACCACTGCAGCAACATTGCCCCCTGCTGGGTCTCCACTCGCGTTCCATTTTTCCAAAAATAAAAATAAATTTAAAAAATCAGTCGGTTCCTGCAGCACACACTTAAACACCGTCTCCATAACCATCACAATAAGCCAGGCCCTAGCACTGCAGGAAAAACACGAGGGAGGGAGCGGAGCTGCATGTTTATGAGGACTATCTCTCATTATGCAGCAACGATATGTCTGCTGTATCTGGTGCTCAAAGGGAGGGGGGGTAGGAGAAGTGAGTTACGAAATCTTGATTCTCTCTCTCTCTCTCTCTCCGTCTTTCATTTTCATTTTCTCTTCCTATATATTTATTTTCTGGATTTCTCTGTGGGTTTTCTCTCTCCTTATCTTCCTTCTTTCTTTCTTTGCTTTCCCAGAACCAACCCGCACCACCTGTGAGAATCCAGGGACACCTCGCTATGGCTCTATGAACAGGACCTTTGGCTTCAAGGTAAAACCTGCAGCATTGAAACGACTCCTACAGATCTGCTTGCGCTCACTGAATGTGATTAAAGTGAATTCTTGATTCGTTTTCTGTGCATGAGGCCTGTTTGGACATGATTGTCGCAATTTATTTGCACCTGATCTACTTGATGTCTTTTTAACATGACCCACAGTCACAAGGCTTAGTGTGTGCATGTGTTTGGTGTCCTATGGTGCAAGCACAGCAGGACACACACAAGCCTTACTTTGTTTTATGTCCTTAATGAGCAGAGCTGCCAGAACTGGGAAAATGTTTGTGTTTACTAATAAACTGGGCCACTATGAAGTAGAGGAAAAAAAGATAAATCCCCTTAAATAAGACAAATGCAGCAACATCTGTACAAAGTAGAGATCTCATCTCAGAAATGGGACTTTCAGTATTTCCAGGTTCTGTTGCCAATACAGGTTCAGTTTCAGTTCAAGTACTCACTAATGCAAATGAACTTGTTGAATTATTTGTATATTTTACTTTCCTTCTGTCCAACAATCTTTTTTTAATAAAAATCAAAACACAGTGAGTGGGACAGAAGGAACAGCAAATAAACAAATAATTTTAACTGAAAAAATACGTAATGAAAACTTGTAAATGAAAGGAGAGGAAATGAGAGAGACTGGTTATGAAGGTGAGCATGTTTCCCTGAGATACACCAGCATTAAGAATTCAACCCCTTAATGTAATGCGGGGGACAAGGCATGGTGAGGCTTCAGAGGACGGCAAAATATCAGGTTTTCCTGCCTCATAAATCATTTCACTGGATCTACTGACGCCCTTTCACTAGACGGCGCGTAATGATATTGGAGTGCAGGAGATATTGTAGCCTTCAGATAAGCGGCAGTGCCTATGGCACATCAGCCAGGTTCATCGCCAAGAAGAACGTGTTAATCAATTAATGTGCTGAGCCCATGTGTCACTCTGACACATGCTAATATTTCACTCACCCAACTCTGTCAGTCTAGTTAATATCAGAGCTGCAGTATGCGCTCCACGAGCACAACAGGAACAACCAACATAAACGATCACATCGTGTAAAGGTGTTTTATGTGGAGCTCAGTGGTTGTGATATTCAGTAGATATACAGTACCAGGGGTAGATAAGCCCACTAACCTGGGTGCCTGAGACAAGCCGATTCTGTGTTCTGTTAGATTTTTATTTGTGGTTTTATTATGTATGTTTAACAAACTAAAAGAAACTTATGTCCTGCTGACATTTTTTATTTAGCGTGTGTTTAAACATGAGGTTCTTCACGGTGTTGTGACGCTCCTCAATGCTCAAATAGCATGATCTTCTGAATCTTACAACCTGCAACCACTACATACGTTGACTTTGGAGTGATCTAGCTGATGGTAGAATGATTTTTACTAGGTGGAATAATTATTAATTATTAAACATGAATTAATGGATAAAAGACAACCTTTTCAGAATCAGGAACCTACAAGTATTGAGCAAAATTGTCTGATTACCTTCCCACAACATACCGTTTATTAACCTCATGGTTAAATGTATCAAGAGAAAATAAAGATGCAAGCCAGAGTCAAATAATTTTTTTTTTTTTTTTTTTTTTGCAATATAAGAACAGAGCACCATCGCGCATAGCCAAAATGTTTGCCAATTTCGAGATCTCAAAGATGATGTGCTAGGCTATACTAAAAGCTTAAGAGGATAAGGACTATGACTACAAAGTTCCCCCCAGCAGGAGTTCATATACTTGTTCATATACAGCAAGCCAACTAGCTATTATATGTTATTACATTACGTTAGCTACTACTTTTTAGCTTAGTAAATTAGCTTTCCGGGCAACCAAAACATGGATCTGGGCAAGCACATTGGAGCTTAAATTTACCAGTTGGGTTAGCTAATGGATTTATCACTTAACTGATAGTACTGGAGCTGAAACCATTTTCCATTACTGTGTACCTGCAGTAGTTGACCCCAGATTAAATAAGCACTAGATATATAAATGGTATTTACCAGAACAAACCTACTGATTCTCTAAAACCATAAGAAAATGATGGCAGGTGGAATCATGGTCCAGAAATGATAGTCTTCAAGTTCAGCTCTCTTCATCAATTAAAGCACTTTCCACTTTGTAGATCCCATCCTTTGCAGTGTCTGTCTCTAAAAGTGTTTCACCCAGAGTACATACTGTATCTCATAAAAGTGAGTACACCCCTCACATTTTTGTAAATATTTGATTATATCTTTTCATGTGACAACACTGAAG
>JANDJT010000141.1:13045038-13066900 GCA_024331685.1 Stegophilus panzeri | reverse complement strand
ACTCAACACACAGCCATTAATGTCTAAACCGCTGGCAACAAAAGTGAGTACACCCCTAAGTGAAAATGTCCAAATTTCAAAGTGCTTCTTTCAAAGCTTCTTTTAGAGAGGTGTATTTGAATGACTTCTGCTCATAGAGTGTGTGATGTTGCTTTCATGCTGCAGGTTGGAAGCATGGTGGCCTTCCAGTGCCAGCCAGGACACTTGCTTCAGGGCTCCACCACTCGACTGTGCCAGGCTGATCTCACCTGGAGTGGCACCCAGCCAGAGTGCATCCGTACGTTCTCCTGTTTAACATTTACATGGGGCTTGTAAATAGGTTTTATTATAGAAATTGATTAATTTATAATTTATTATATAAACTATATACAGTGCATATGTTATAAGGACATTGTTTGACTACTAATATAAATATTTAAAAAAAAATGGGTAGAAAGGTGATAAGTTCCACAACCTCAGAAGAAAATGCCTCAACAGGCTTGTGTATTATTTGTATTCTATGATTGTGAGCTCCTGTTTCTCCAGCAGCAGCGTTTTACCTAAGAGTTAGTCATTTATCCTCTGTTAAAAAAGGGCTTGGCTTCTGCAGAGTAAAAACCATCATTATATTTTGTTCCCTGGTACTCACAGAAGCTGAAACTGGAAATTGAGTTGAAAAGTTTTTGGCATTTTGATACCACAGTGGGTGTCCTTGGTTATATAAGGAGTCTGTTCTTTAAACCCAGGCTTTAATACAGTCCTTACTCTGTACTTACAATTAGATTTAAAAAGCATATTGCTTATTAAGCCATGACAATGAAATGGAACAGAAATAAAGAACATTATTTGTTTGATATGCATTTTTGTAGTCTAGAAATAGCTGACTGCACAGTTAGTTTTTGTGACACAAGATTTTGGGACATCTTACTGGCTGCTGTTGCCTGTTTAATTTGCCTTCACCTACTGATTCAAGCCTTCTTTGGGTTCAAGGTCTGAATTAGTCAGCATCACTGCAGGGCAATATTTATGTCTTTGAATTCTGAATACTTTCCAAATAATTTGTCTGTACGCTTTCTATACAGTGATTCTGGCCATATAAAGCCATCTATTAAAATTAACCATGATTACAATGGTTGTAATGAAAAGATCAAGATTAGTATACTGTTCTGTCATCAAACACCACAACGTTTGGTCAGATGGCTGAGCTGTGACCTTGCAGAAGAGAGAGCCTTCACTCAGAACTCCTCGTGAGTTCAAGCTCCAAAATGAGCAGCATTAAAACAGCTTGGAGTGACTGTGTTGGAGAAAGGAAACAGCTGCCTCCCAATTTCATAAGACAGATTGCCATTCAGCCCAACCATTTCAGAAGCTAATTACATTTTGTTTCATATGTGACTCCCCCAGTGCACTGTCATTGTTTTGCAAAATTAGGAGATTGAGCAATGGGATAGCTGTAGGGGAAAACCAAGTTTGCAGCACTTTAATTGTATGTGATTAACTTGTCCTGTGATTAAATAGCCTCTGTATATTTCTGAGTAATCGTGCCATTTTTGTGTTTTAGAATGATCACAATTCATTTTTAAACACACATTGTAATTTTGCATACCCAGTGCAGCTGACTATGTATCTCATAATCATGTTTGTTTCCCCTCCCTCTTTTAACCCTATTGGTAAATGGCTGCCCTTTTAGGAGGAACAATAGTAAAACATTTCCAAAACAATTTGTAGCTTTATAGTACCTATTTAACCCTGCAAAGGCTATCGTCATTGCATAATTTAATGTGGCTGTTTGAAATGTTTGAATGAATTACCATCTAGTTACTGAGAGTAATTAGTTGTTTATTTCACAGCCATATTCAGCACCACTGGTATATTCATCAATAAAGAGTATCAAAGTGTTGAGGCAAATCTGGGTTACTTTTGATCATAGTGGAGTAGTGCTGGAGCTCCTACGCTGAGTGACTATGCGTTGGCTGGTGCTTGATCTGTCAGTAAAGGTGTGCTTCTTTCCTGTGCCAGTATACATCAGTGGCTGCCACACTCTCAGCAACTTCTACAGTCAAAGTGATGGGAGATGGACTGAGATAGGGAAAGAAAGATGACTGGCAATGATCTTTGTTGTTTTAAGAGGTACTGAGGGAGGAGATGGGATATTGCAAAAGTGTGTCGCCTGGACTGGAAATGAAGAACCGGGCTAGTGTTTGTTTCTCACTGTTTGTCTTTCTTTATATATATACCCTTTTATTTCTTTGTGTTTTTCTTTCCTTCTTTGTTCCTTCAGCCCATAGTTGTAAGCAGCCAGAGAGCCCACCCCATGTGGAAGTGGTGGGGATGGACCTACCTGGCTATGGCTACACTCTCATCTACACCTGCCAGAGCGGTTTCTTCATGTCTGGAGGTTCTGAGCATCGAGTCTGCAGGTCTGATGGCACATGGACAGGGAAGATGCCTATGTGTCGAGGTATAATATCTCAACCCTTTTTTTTTTTTTTTTTTTTTTTTTTAGAAAAGAGCTATTCACTTTTATATATTTTTTTTTGTCATTTCCTCATTGTCACAAAGCATCTTTAAAGAACTCCGCATGTAGATTTAGATCCTTGATGAGCAAGCCAGAGGCAGCGGCAAAGAAAAACTCCATGAGACTGCATGAAGAACAAACCTTGAGAGGAACCAGACTCAAAAGAGAACACATCCTCTTATGATAGTGGGATTATAAATCATTACAGTACACAGGGTCCTTTTTCAGGCTTGGAAAATATATTCTGTTGGCAAGACGAGGTTCAAAATCTGTTTTCTTTAAACACATTTTCTGCGCTGATGCAGTCTCTCAAATACATATCACATTTCATGCTTTGCCTCCTCTTAAAAAAGTCTTTAAAAGGTTTGGACCTTTTTTACTAAATGAAAATGAAACAATCTTGTTAAAAGGTCATCTGCTAATTCTGGTTGTAATGAGATATTTTTATTTGGATAATAGGAACATCTTAATGAATTGCAGTCACTTATTGCACACATTATGCGAACCGGCTTTTACCCAGATACATACATCTACCAGGATTGGTTGAGGCTGTTTTGATCCTCCAGTAATCAGTTTACAGATATTGCACATGCACTTAGAGACGTTTGCCCTAGCACTTGCCATTAAAGTAAACATTTGTATTATATGTGGGAAAGAAAAAGAGGTGTTATAAGAATGGTGGCTGCAGCTTGCTGTGATTTTCTCCCAGCGCCTCCATGGCACCCTGCCTGTACTGCTGTGTGGGCATACAGCTGCACACTGCAGGTTTCCTCATAATTACTGCACACAAACAGATGTGAAAGGCAGCCAAAATAAAAGATTCAGTTCATGGTGTCCTGCCCAGTCTTGCGCTAGGTCCATTTATTTTAATCACCCTCTTCTCTTGTTTTTTGTATGCTTCTGTCGCAGACTTTTTGCATTTTTGTAGTAGTGCTTGATATACTGGCAGTGTCACCCTCCACTGCTGCTGCAGTTCTGTGATAAGTTTTTATTTTGCAAGATGGAGAGATAGGAGAGTATCCTTTGCTATATGCTACTGCCCACATGGCAAAACATGGGATTCTAGGAGCACTGCCAGTACTGTACCACTACTGTGCATCTGTGTATGTGCATTTTGATATAAAACATTTTAACAAAAAGAATCCTCCACTAATACATTTATTTATGCATGTTCTAGCTGGCTCCAAGCTATCAGAGAAGCCTGTTAAGCCAGTCCCTGGTACGCCAAGTCCCAAGCTAAATGGTAAGTATATAATAATGTGAGATAAAAGGCATTTTGTGCAGTATTACGTTTCAAAGGCTACAGATTTAAGCCCGCTCACATTGAACACTAAAGTAACAGCTTAATATTGCAGTGCTTCAGCTGTCCAGCGCACCAGTAGCTCAAACTCCTAGCTGTCCTTGATGTGTTCTAGAAAGAAGTCCTCTTGAGGAAGAAGCAGCTAATAAGTAGGACAGTGGTTCCACTCAGTTTGATACTAAAGTGGCCCAGCAGTCGGGCCACTCACAAACCCTTCTGGAGCTGTGCGATAATCCTCCTCCTCATTTTTTTTGACCTTCATCAGGCACAGCAAGGATCTAACACTTATGTGATCTGTAAGCCAAAAAAGAAAGACAAACATGCAGATGATTGTTTGCAAAGTTTTGGCATGTATGATGCAGCTGTTCTCAAGTGCTCTGGGATCAGGACCTATTTATATGGTGTGAGAGTTAATCAACGATCCTTTTTCTTTGTGTCTTAATGAATAAAGTGTTATTAAAAGGAGGATTTTAATTTAGCACTCTTTTTGAGTTTTTTGAGTGCTGATTGCTCTAATGCTATCCAGTATGGATTTACAGGGTGTCAAAAAATGTTAATACAGAGAGGGGTTTTTTTTATGTTTTTATCACAGTTTGATCAATGTTATTGTCACAAACAAAAAAAAAATCATACATGCTTGCAAGTGAATAAGTAAGGGATAATCCACGGCTAGGTGTGCATTACATAATTTTAATGCATGACGTGGAGGCAAAGAACCACTTGACACGAAGCGGAGTGCATTAAAATCGTGTAACACACATAGCCGTGGATTATCCCGCTTATACCATGCTCACTTGCTGGCATAGACAAGTTAAAGCTGTCTCTGGTGTTTGCAGTGCAAAATTTGACTGAAGGATAAAAAGTATGGTTAAGTTTCTTTAGTTATTTTATATACGGGTCGTTAGATCTAGAATTCTGCCCGCTCTAAATCATACACAGAGATAAAGTAGTGTTATAAGGTTACATTTATTTGAATGAATTATAATAAATATTTATTAAAGAGAGAGAGAGAACTACTGTATACAACTGTATGTTACTATGGTTACAGTTGTTTATAGGCAGCGAGTTAATTTAGATTGGTGATTAAATGACTGGAACTAAATGTGCATTCAACAGTTTGAACACACACCTTACAGCCGATCAGAATTAAGTATTCAGACAGCCCATGGTATAAGGAAATCTAAATCTCTAGGCCTAGGCTCTTTTTCTGCAAAGATCTTGAGTAAGGAACAAGTTTAATAAACTGGCGAAATGGACATAGGCATAATCAGTTCAGTTTGTAATCAGATACTAGCTGTCAAAATATCCATGATGCACCTTTGCCATGGTCAGAATGGAATCTTTTAAATGCAATTTTTTTTTTACCTTTCACTAAAAAATGTACTTCTGCATTGGACGGTTGTGGCTCAGGTGGTAGAGCGGGTAGTCCACTAATCCTAGCGTTGGTGGTTCGATACCCGGCTCACATGACTCCGCATGCCGAAGTGTCCTTGGGTAAGACACTGAACCCCAAGTTGCTCCCGATGGCAAGCTAGCGCCTTGCATGGCAGCTCTCCTACCATTGGTGTGTGAATGGGTGAATGAGAACCAGTGTTTTGGAACCGCTAAGGTTAAAAAAGCGCTATATAAGTGCAGAACATTACCATTACTTCTAGTTGAGTTACATGCAAGCCTGTAATTCTCAAAACTTCATGTAGTAAAAAAATATTTTTAAGAAATTCCATTGTGTGCAGGCCATTGTTTTCCCAGGCTGCCACACATATGTGCTACAGGTGACTAATTAAAGTGATAAATGTTTGGCCTTTTACAATTAGATTAGATGTAGACGGTTCCAATAAAATAAAGTAATTTCTAGCAATTCTCAATTCACAAGGCATTTAATAATAATAATAATAATAAAAATTCTTGATTCCTTGGTTAGATTGTGAAATTTGATTTTAAAATGGGGTCACTTAAATATAAAATGTTTTGACTGTGTCAAATGTTTTGACTGTGCCTCTATGGATATTGGCTTTCAGTATTAAAGATTCTTTATTTATTCAGTGTGACATAGTCCCCTAAGGTCAATTTTGTGTGTGTTTTTTGGGGTACATTTTTCAAAATTTCGCTTTGAGGCCAGTTTGTGGATTTTTGAGCTTTTATACAATATACAGATATTTGTTTAAATAATTTATTCCTCCGAGGCTTTATTCACTTTGGATTCACTTTAGACTTGTTCTGTTTGTATGCACAGCTGCATTAAATGCTTTATTTGTGTTAAAGCTTAATGAATAATCCTCTCTCCTTGGTTGTTTGTTCTTTCAGTCCCAGATGATGTATTTGCTCCAAACTACATATGGAAGGGCTCATATAACTACAAGGGAAGAAAGCAACCAATGACTCTGAGTATCACAAGCTTTAATACAACGACGGGTAGAGTTAACGTCACGTTAACTAGTAGCAACATGGAGCTGCTGCTTTCAGGTTGGTTTATCTGTCAAATCAAATGTTTGTTGAACAGATACCCTTTATTGTCGTTTCTGAATATGAAAAGAGATCAGTAAAGAAAAGCTTTCAGGAACCAAACAGGATATGGACGGAACCCCAGAATGACTGGGACCCTTCAAGAGAGTGTGTGTATAAATTTAACTTGCATACAGAGATTCGAATTTTTCCATTCAAGCAACTGGAAAAGAACAATTATTCTCAAATATAACCCCTTTTTTAAATAATAGTATTTGTTCTCAGAAATGTGTGGCCAAATTATTGACACCCCTAATGAATACTAAAGATAAAAGCAAACAAATTGCCATCCTTGAAAAAAAAAATTTCATTGTAAATTGCGTTTAGTCTTCATGATCTCAATATTTGCCCTTGACTTCTTCCTGCCCTGGAGTATAAACACTGGTTCCCCAACATTTTGTCATCCATCACCATGAGGAAAACTTGAGCTTTCAATGGAAACGATATTGATGGTTGCCTATCAGCAGGGGGAAATGGATATAAAAATGCATTTAAAAAAAAGCAGTTAAAAGTACAGTTAAGAGCTTGATTCAAAATTCTAAAACAATTGAAAATTTGTTCCTCTTCAAGTGTTCTCCAGCCTCATTAGACATGCAAGCTCACTGCTCTTATTCTCTACAAAGAAAGGCTTCATCACATAGTGAGAGTGCTGATAATTTAGCAACAAATGTGTTGCTGATATATATTCAGTTTTGTTCATTTAATATGGTGTACCAATAATTATGGAAATGACTGTATAGCGGTATTCAAATGTTTTACAATTATAATTATAAAATAGTTATATTATACACAGTTGTCAGTTGTTAACATGTCAAATTATAATAATATCTGACTGTTTAACAAGCCATAAGAACTGAAAATCAGCCCACTGTTTTTAATGCAGCATGACTGTACAGAATTCTGTTTAGTTGGATTTATCTGTTTTAAAGCATGGCATGTTTTCTTTCCCAGTAATGACCCTATTTAAATGTCTCAGTTCAAAAGTTAAATCTACTCCTCTGCTGTGTTCAAATGAAATATTCATTCTATTTGAGAGAACTTTGACATTTTCCACCATCATTAAATTTAACCGGTTTCTCTCACCTTCTTGATCTCTAGCACCATCGTCACATAACCAACTCTGTTACCAGTAATTACATGGACCACTGCTTGTACATGAGAAATGTACAGAATTAAAATAGTCATGCTGTGATTATGCTGAATTTCAGAGAATGTAATGTAAGAGAGCATTAACTCCGACATCTTCAGAGAAGCAGTGGAATGCATTGGACTTTATTACTGCAGTAGATATAAGGAGCATTATTAAGCAGGTGCATGTGAGTAGGTTTGCTGTTTGTAGTATGGCATTTATTGCTATAGTGGGTTGATAAAAGAGTGGATAATACCTGCCACAGGACAAGCAGCCAGATGTTGTAATAAAACTGCAGCTGCAGTGTTTGGCAGTGTTTAGATGGCTGATTCTTCTCTGCCTCTGGATACAGGTGTCTACAAGAGCCAGGAAGCGAGGTTGATGCTGCTCGTATATGACGTGCAAGCGTCCTCTACCACCACACTAACCAGGATGAAGGAGGAACAGTGGTCTCTGGATGGTTTTGTAAGAGTTCAGCATTGAAAATCTTTACACGAAACTGCATCTGTGTTTTTGACCATAAATGTATTATTGTATCATTTTGTCTGATATTTAAGAAAATTTTATTACATTCTATATCCCAACAGTTATTAAATTGGTCCGTTACTATCATTAAGTAAAACAAATTGTTGACCATTTAGCTGGCAATCCCATTTTTGATAGAAACATTATTTTTCCATCCTGCATGCAGGTATCGCCAGAACCTGATGGTACCACCTATGTCTTTCAAGGTTTTATACAGGGTAAAGACTATGGCCAGTTTGGCCTACAAAGGCTGGGTAATGTATCATGTTTATATTTTTTGCATTATTCTCTTAATATTATCTTTAATATTATGTTATATAGTTATATTTTGGGACAAGTTTAACCTGCACATCCATTATTATTAACATTGAAACTTCCCAATCCTAAATACTTGCTTTCGGAGTGCTTGTCTGCACTGTCACCATTTCTAAATTCAGTATGCACTCTGAGCACTCGTTGAAGAGATGATCACTCAGTTCTCTGAGTGTTGTGGCTGAGAGGTGCTTCAGGGTAATTAGCATTGTTTTAATGACTGCTTTAAAAACAGGTTTAATATGATTGAATTGATGAATGTGATAATATGTTTTGGTTACTTAGTCACAATTCTGCCATTTGCACCCTGCAATGCTCTGCTGAGAATCTTAGATGAGTGTGTGAGAGAAAGTTTAGAAATGCACTCTTTACATACATTACTATTTCTTTACTGTTCATTAGTACTTCAGCCAACCAAGTATTTGAAAATATATTGTAGCAGAACTGTAAAATGTATGGGGGAAAAAACTGGCTATAGTTCAGCGATTCTAGTTTTGTGAACATGGATCTGCTCGGCTTCTGTAGCAGAACTGTGGTTTATCCAGTCATATACATTCATGTAAATTATTTAGCTGAATGCAGCTCATCGGACCAGAGACTAGCCACAGGGCTAAAACAAGATGTCTGAAAAGGAAAAGTTTTTACTGTTGACATGGCTTGTTTTTTAAAGTCAACAATGAAAACAGAATGTGTAAAGACAGACAGAGACCTATGCATTTATTCGCCCCATGCCACATTCAGAACAGTCTCATGAGTCCATGATGGTGTCAGTCAAAAGTGGTAACATGAAGCGCCACTATGAAACAAAATATAAGCACTTTAAAGTGTTTTATTTCTAGCCCCAAACTAATCATTATTAGTCAAACATTTAACGTAACTGTTGTCACCATTCAGCCATGGTAGTTGCTTATCTGGATCTTTTAAAGAATTTAAAGGAATTTACCTGGACCTTCACAAATTTTAGTTACATACCCCTCCCCTTTATTAAAGTTAGTATGCATCTTAAAATACATGCAAGAAAATCGAAACCTAAAGTTGCCTGTGTGGTCTTTTTGCAGCTCGGAGAGCTAAACACCCTGAAGGGTCATAATAATTAGGTCAGAGCACTAGACAATGCAGAAGCTTTTTTCCTCTCATTGCAAAGTTGCTGTTTGGAGAAAAGAGTTACTCACAATAACAACAGAACAGTGCCTCCCTACTCATCCCTCAGCTTAGTGGCAAAGTTTTGTTCTGTGTTTTATTGTGTGAGGAAAGCTATGAGAGTGTTTTGATCCTATTTTTCTATTTTCACCTCCCACAGGTTTGAACATGTCGGAAAGTAATAACTTGTCAAATCCACCGCATGGTACAAACAGTAGCTCTGTGGCCATAGCAATCCTTGTGCCTTTTTTCGCCCTAATTTTTGCAGGCTTTGGATTTTACCTCTACAAACAGCGGTAAGTGTACAAAGAAAGTGGTCCATTAGTGGAAAGACTAGATGAATATTGTCCATATAACAGAATACAGTAATTTCAGAAGTAAATTGATGTTGTGTCCCAATTCGCCTACTTATACTGTGCGCTAAAAGTATGTACTCTTTTTATGGAGGAAAAAGTACATACATTTGAGTGTGTAGCAAAAGAGTATGCAAGTACCGGGACATGCTAACACGTCATGTCACGGAAGAGAATGTTGTTGCATAGTTATGCACGCCGTCACTAAACAAACTCCTTGTTGCATTTCAGCTTTTCTTCATTCATTATTCCTTATATTCCACAATTTCATTTACATCTCTTTAAAATTCGCCGAAGCAAACCATCATAAAACGTCTCCTACTTCACACAAGCAATTGTGGGTAATATTAGCTGAAAAAGTGTACACAGAGCCACACTTACAAAATCTACCGGAAATAGTAGTCCATCCCGGTACCCCTGGGATACTCATGTCAACATACTACAATTCGAGACACACTAATTCTAATCTCGGATACTATTTAGGAAGGATAGTAGGCGAATTGGGACGCAGCAAGAATGCAAGACTGTACCACACAATGACTGACAAAGAATGCTTTCAGTTATGAGTGTTAACAGTTCAGTGTGCTGCTCTCATCGGTGTTTAAATATACATTAACTGATAGCTTTAGTGCACATGTTTTAATGATCAGTCTTCTACTAAAACTTTGTCTTGTCTGCCATTAACTCTCTTTGTCTGCATCTTTTATTGTCTTTTAAAAGGACTACCCCTAAAACTCAGTACACAGGTTGCTCAGTGCACGAGAACAACAATGGGCAGGCTGCCTTCGAGAACCCCATGTACAACACCAACGCAAAGTCAGTGGAGGGCAAAGCTGTCCGTTTCGACCCCAATTTAAACACAGTCTGCACAATGGTATAATGAGGACCACTGGACACAATAACAATGTTGGTTTGTTTTTGTTTTGGGGTTGGTTTTTTTTCAAGCTTTTGTGGGGTTTTTTTTTTGTTTGTTTGTTTGTTTGTTTGTTTGTTTTTTGGTTTTTTAACAAACCCAGTGGATATAATGGTGTCTGAGGCAGGGATGAATTTCACTGATACTGGCAGAGAATGTCCAACAGATGCACTGTTACCCTTCCTGTGATATTTAAAGCACACTCTTCAGGAACTGTGATTTGACCATGTGCATCTACAGAGGACATGGAATATAATGATGGGTATACCAATTAAAGGGTTTTTTTTCTAGTCTGCCCCTTACAAACCTAAAAATCTTCAAGGCAGAAAGCATGGAGAGTTATTCTGTTTGCACTCTGTGAGTGCTTCTTCACATTCAACTGGGTCTTTTTTTAAGGAAAAGGGATCTGTAAATCCAATCGCGTATATACAAGGATCAGCCACCATCTATATTTTTGTGCTATGTACCACATGGGTGATTGAAGGTCAAAAGCAATTACTGAGAGTTTATGAAGAAAATTGTGCTGTTTGTATTGAAGGAAATAAATATTTGTTGATTAATTCTTTGGTGATAATGATACTTTCTTTCTCAACTGTTTAACAAACATTCCCCTTAGCTCTTAGTTCTCACTTTACATTTGTATCTTTGTTTGGATCTTGAGGTGGGCTGTGATGTGTTACAACGAGCAAGCAGATGTGTCAAAGGCTGACATTTTAACTGTAGATTTAACGCTGGATTTTCTTTACCTCCTCCTTGTTTTTATTTTTATTCAAACTGCTCTTGTTTCTCAGTTCAGTTTTCTGTGTTGGTTCACACGAGTATGACCTCTCGGACAAATGTCAGCGTTTTGGACCTGAAGTCTGCAGATGACATTATGAGTTTATTGTCCTGATTGTTCTTTCAATGGGAAAGTGTCATTGTGCTCCATCACATTTCAGCTAAATTTATCTAGAGTTTGTTCATTGATATCATTTCATTTGTATGATTGCAGTTGTTGGTATAAAATTTGCATAAAATGAAATGCACTTGGCATTTGTACTTAGATTTTTATACAAACTCCGATTACATCAGCATTGATTAGCATGCATGTGTTAAATATGTAATGTGGCAGCAGTGTGACATGTTTATCAAGTCCATATGGGCCGAGGAGCACAGTTCCGATTCAGTCTGACATTGACATGACATAAATATTCATTACGGGCAACACGACGATATTATGGCTTGGGTGTATAATCAATTTTTAAATTCAGCTTGGCTTTCTCAGATCTGATTTAAAAAGATTTTGTAATAAATACGTAACTTGTTTGTCATTATTCAAACAGTGATGCAATTTCTCTGATAATAGTTCTAGCCCAATTTGAGTGTAGCATTTTTCCCTCAGTGCCATAGTTTTTATGTTAAACCCTTGCTTGACGTGATTGCACCAGGGTCAGACTACCTCAGTTCCGTGCTTCCAGGCCCTCAAGCTGTGAGATTCATTCCAGTGCCTTCTAATGTACTGTACCTCTCATCACATTCTCCCTGACCAACAGGCCATACTAGTGACTCGAAGGATTTCAGCATTACATACAAATAAGCTGTTCAGAAAGCTGCAGACTTCAGCGAGCTGATTCTGACATGACTGTCCAAAAGTCCCCAAGTCTAACAAATCAATCTGTGATCTTTGTACTATCCGTTTTTATTGCACAGCATCAGGCACAGGGATTCTGCAGCATTGCACCTCATATACACTGTACACTTCCAGAGCTTCTTACCATTGTAGCTTAATAAATTGGTGTATTTTCTAACATGGCTGGTTTTTACACAGTGCCTACCAAAAGAAAAAACACATGAGCCAGGTCTGCTGCTTTCCCTTCTTTTCATTGTTCTGTCTTTCGTCTGTCAGTCTATTTTGTACAAACTAAAATTTGTGTATCCAAAAATATTTGGAAATGCTTCGTTCTGCCCCAGATCTCCTGCTCAAGAGGTAGTGACCCCTCTCACCATGAGCCGATCGGCCCCCTTTCTTTTCTGTAACAGACTGCAATAAAAGAAGACACCCAAACAATCAAGGAACAGACTCTTTCCAGTCAAGAAGATGAATATTTGCAGTACAGATGGGGACTCCCTCTATGTTAATGCATTAAGAATAGATATTTAAAAAAAAAAAAAAAAGAGTAAAATGTTTAAAAAAAAAAATAATAATAATAATAATAATAATAAGAATAAATAAAATAAAGTTTTTTGTAAAGAAATATATTTTTATGGAAAAATTATTTGTAAAATGTATGAATCTATTATGTAAATTTTCAATGCAATGTAAGATTAAAAAAAGGCTAATTCCTTTTGTAATGTGTGTTCCTTGTCCTCTTGTGGTGATGTGCATGTGCCTGGTTTTAGTAGCACAGACTCAGCTGTGACATTCAAAATCTAAAGGGTTGTCTATTCAATATTAATTATTGACAAGTCATTGAATTGTTTAGTCTCACTACTGATTTTTTCTACTCAGCATTCTCCGCAGCACACAAGTTTCCTGTAAATGGCATAATGATCAAAATGAAACAACAATTTGCAGTTTAACTTTAGCTTACCTTTTGATGTCAGAATGTGACTGACTGACACGTTCCGTCTCAGTCGGATGCACTGAGAGCAGAAATGAGAAGCTCTAAGATCCCCGCTGGTTCGGCCTTTCTCATTTCCTTTTGACTCAGCCTTAATTACTCTGGCAGGGCCTCCAGCAATAAATTGTATCCCTGGCTCCACCTGTGACAGCTTGGATTGATCCATCAGTCATGTGATAGGTTTTTTGCTGAGCTCATAAATGACCAAATGGAAGCAGTGTATGCGCAGAGAGCTACACATGGACTGGGATTCAAATCAGCAAGCTCTGGAGCAGAGCCAAGTTCGTAAAGTGATTTGTATGCAATAGCTAAGAATGAATAGTTGACTGAGTTAATGATATCTGGAAACAAGTATAAGGAGTTTAGGTGTTTTGCCTTTCTATAATGTTTAACCAAAAATTGGCTAAACTGAAATACACCATATTTATTTGTGTCAAATAAATGATTATGTGCAGATGTAGTGCTCATACTGTTTTAAATGTGGCCATTCTCAGTTTTCAGCTGTGCAGCATTCGAAAAACAAATAACAAAAGAAGAAATAGTGATGACGAAGCACATTTGTGTGAGCGCTGTATATTTAGAAAGACCTAATAGAAACGTCTGATAGCATATAGAACATTGATACACACTGTCATTTGAAAGACAGATAGAGGAAACAAGGAGTGGTTTTATTAGCAGTAAAGTACTGGGCTTTCCAGCAATGTATGGCATTATGCAGTGTTTGAATTCAAACCCTCTTTGTGCTAATGAAAAGTAAACACACCTTTAGAGAATGGCATGAAAAAAAGCATTTGGTGTCCTGCTTAGGAATGGAGGAAATGCTAATGTTCTTTTTGGACTTCAGCAGAAAATGCATTTTGAATGAATCTAAGGTATGATGATTTTCATCTTCACTCAGTAGTTCGTCACTAATCTTTGTATGAAATCGCACCACTTCACATGCACCTCGGGTGTGAGTTTGACCTGTTTGGTGTACATGTTAGCATGCAAATCTTGTGTTGGACAAGGAAACTGAGAGCAGCATGTCCTGTCCATCCTTTCATCTCTCCTCTGCTGTATTTCAGTCTAACCAGATCAGAGTTACATTTGAGAGGAGCCAATACCCAGTCTACTTCAAGATCAAGGTTTATGGTAATGAATGTTTTGCCACTCTGAACCTGGAGGTGATTCTGCAAGTGTCACATAGATCTGATTCAAGTTAGACACTGCAGAGGAATGTAGAAATCATCATAGACAGGAGCTATACGAGTTCTGCAAATACCGGCATTACAAGCAGGAGAAAACATTTGGTAGTTTTAGATATTATTAATGTACATGGTGTTTGTATGTGTTTGGAAATATGTTGTTCAGCAGGACGGGATTGAATGGCATCTGAACTGTTCTATATAAACAGCCCTGGGCAGTCCATACAGGATTTTGCTGAGGTTATTTTTGTGACACTTGCTAAATGCTAGATTTTTCTGCAGCTTTTTTAAAAATTTCCGATGCAATTTCTGGAGTTTTTTGTGCTTTTTTGCAGAAAACTAATTTTTACACAACAATTTTTTGTCAAAATTGCAATTGTACAAAATGAGACCTTTTAGCTGTACTCATGTTCAGCGCACATGAATTGAAGAGAGCTTTGGCTGAATGTGTGTTGTGATGATGTCACATGATGCATGCTGACCCAAATGTGTGGATCTATCCAAATATTGTGGAGTTTGCCTGATTTTGTGTTAATTTCCGAGATAGCAAAATCAAGACTCCTGGAGGGACTGCTTGGGTAGAAGGTGGATTTGCTAGAACGTATGGTGATATCCCTTTTTATAAGACAGTGCTGTTGAATTCTCAAATCTAATTGGTCCGAAAGGGTTGATTCATTTTCAAAAACAACATGCCTCTTACAATAGTGCTGCATATAAGGCAAATTGCAGATTAGTATTAATGTGCGAATTCTGATAATGATAATTTCTGTAGTCACTACAGGAGCTTGTATCGCACACGCACCAAATAATCACTTTTCACTTTTTTTTTATTATGTAATTGTTGATAAGGGAAGTTTTCTATTAGGAAATTGTTAACATTTTTGGAAGAAGCCTCCAGTGTCAGCTCTTACTAACAGCTGTAGCTTTAAGTTTAACAACATGGGAACGTCTTCAGGATTTTTGGTTTCTCGGTAACATGACAAGTTGCATTATTTGTCTTATTAAACTCAGGACAGAGAAAAAAGGGAAAGGCTATTGAGGGAAATGACTGTTTATAGCTGTTAAAAAATGACCCAGTCTTGCAAAGCCTGTGTTAAGGAGGAATAAAAACACCTCCTGTTATAGGAAAATAATCAACGACAGGTTGGTGTGATGCCAGATATTGAATAAGTCCCTATAACAGCATGTGTTTTATTCTTTACTAAACTTATGCTTTGCAAGACTCAGACATTTTGTGGCGGGGATATTTTGTTTATACTTTACAACTCCAACCAAATTAACTCACACTTCTTCTCAAACAAGCAGAGACAGATGACTCTTAGGTTGCCATATTTGGCATTGCCATGCTTGATTATCACAACAGATTCCAAGCTGCTATATCCATTTCCCATTCACCACTTTTATAGAATGCAAATGTACACATGGATCTACAAAGAGAGTGAATGCAGATGTCTCAGCCATGTTCCCTCAGCGTATCTGTCTGTGCCAAAGTGCTGATGAGATCACCAGCAGCCGGGTAGAGTGTCTCATCTGAACTTCAGACAAAGACTTCAGAGCGAGAGATGTGAAAGAAGACATTCCTGTAAGGAATAAAAGGCCTGATGGAGGAAGCAGTCCACAAAGGTAAGAAGGTGATCTGAGAGACTGTGTGGCAAGAAGAGCAGAACATAAAACTAAAGAGACAAGAAAGGCATAAGGTAAAGTAAAGTAAAGCTGCACATTAGGGATTAAATAAAATATTGTGATTTTATTGCAAATGACTTACAATATATTTAAAAGCACGTTCATAAATGAGGTGACGAATGAAACCCCACCTCCATTAATATTAACTAAAAGTATTTGTTGGATCATGTGAATGTTATATAATATAATATTGCATATAATACTCCTCTGAGATGGGTCAGGCCCTCTACAATGTCCAAACTGCAGTGACATCTAACCAACAATGTATTTTACAGCTGTAGTGGAGAATATGAGAAGGAAGTTTCCCTTTCCTTGTTGCTGAAGGTCACTTTCCTTTCTGCCTGCTGGAGAGCAAATATCTCCTGTCTTGAGATTTGATGGATGTCTCATTCTGGGTGCCATATAAGAATGGATGCATGCCAAAGCCTTCCGCAATAAAGCTCACAAGAGAGTTGTGATCATTTCTAATTAAAAGTAAGCTATTCAGGTGTCAGGTGGGGGATACAGGAACTTCACGTACTCAAACTCCAAATCCCCTCACATGAAAGGTAATGTGATTGGAATAGCCTTTTCCATTCATTATACAAAGCACTGATTTATGCAAAATAATTTAACACAAACCAGTTAGGAGCAAAGGACAATGTAAGGGCACCAATGATGACTTCTATGCATCAAACAGTAAGATGACAGAGGTCTTTGTCATAGACATTTTATTACATCATGAGTGTATCCAGAATTGTGAGCTTGCAGCTACATTCTATGCAACTCTAAACATAATTGAACAGACAGTGCGTTTTAGTTGGTCCAATATTTGGAAATCCAATTTACACATAAAAAAAAAAGAAAAAGCTTTCAAATGAAGCCACCAATGTTTGGTGTACATAATATGGATTTGGTTTTGCCTTGGAGGTACAAGGCTAATGCACTAACAAGATTATGACCAATTAGCATCATGCAAAAGACAGGCTGAAATCATCACACACCAAATGTGTCCTAGATGATTGATTGCATTTGTTGTAGGGGAAAATTTTGTGTAAATTGAAAGTTAACAGTTGTGTACTGCTAATGTATTTTTTAGCAAACTACACCAGTGAAAGACTTAAAAGAATTCTGTCTTTTAATTTATTTATTCAATTGTTCATCTTCAGGAACCATTCATCCTGGTCAGAGTCACTGTGAATTTGGTGCTTGTGTTTGGTGATCTCGGAAACACAAGTATACACTGTGAATGGGATGCCAGGCTATTGCAAGGCAACACACATTCACACGTACAGGGCAATTTAAAGTCATCAATTCACCATGATTTTGGGAGATGGGAGGAAAGCAGATAACCCAGAGGATTTGGGGAGATAGGAGGAAACCTAGAACTTATTAACACCAATAAATTAAAACAACCAAGACAAAATAATTTTAATTTCTAGCATTAAGTCATTTAGTGTGTTAGCTTCCTGTCAGCTGTAATTTATGGTTCCCCATCGCCCAGCCACCAAGCATTCTTCATGACTGATGGCAATTCCTAATCACATATTGGTTATAAATGTTACATGTCATATCAGGTATGAAAACAGAGAGAGTAATTTCTGTGGATTTTGAATTATGCTTTGGGCTGTTATCTTACTGAAGGGTGCACCCCATTTTAGAAATACTCAGGGGTTTTTTCTTGTTCTTTTCTCCATTCAAAAACCAAAGGGGATGCAAACCATTGCCCTCAGATTCTGATTTTGTTTCTGATCATTCTGACCTTATTGTATCCTGATGAGATTTTAACCACATGCATTTACACTTCAGTCTCTGGTCAGACAGACTGAAATCAGATAGCTGTATTGCAAATTACTATGCAAATTACCTCATTATATTCAAACATGTCCAGTGTTCCTACTCCCTTTTGGTTGTTTTTGAGCTGTATTGAGAGATGACAATTTAAGTTCAAAAGTTGTCAATATATAAATTTTTCTGTAGTCTGACTCAAATTACCCAGGTGCTTAACTTGAATTTCTAAATGGCACGTTCAGTTCCCTCACGCTTTGTGTAGCAGTCATGGGACAAGAGCTTTTCAGTTGTCTCTAGACTAAAAACAAGCACCTTTCCTTTAAGCCTGAAAAAATTAGGTGATAGAAAATGCAGAATGACAAAGTAGGTTGTGTTTTTCACTTTTCTGTCAGTTGCAATGCAATGTAGCAGAAAAGCAAGAAAGGATTTTAACATATAGTTTACATAAATATGATAATATACAAATGAGAATATAGATTCACTGACCAGCCATAACATTAAAACCACCTGCCTAATATTGTGTATGTCCCCCTTGTGCCACCACAACAGCTCTGACCCATCGAGGCATGGACTCCACAAGACCTCTAAAGGTGTGCTGTGGTATCTGACACTGACATTAGCAGCAGATCCTTTAAGTTCTGTAAGTTGTGAGGTGGGGCCTCCATGGATCAGACACGTTTGTCCAGCACATCCCACAGATGCTCGGTTGGATTGAGATCTTGGAAATTTGGTGGCCAAGTCAATGCCTTGAACTCTTTGTCATGTTTCAAACCATTCCTGAACAATTTTTGCAGTGTGGCAGGGTGCATTATCTTGCTGAAAGTGGCCACTGCCAGTAGGGAATACTGTTGCCATGAAGGGGTGTACTTGGTCTGCAACAATGTTTAGGTAGGTGGTATGTGTCAAAGTAACATCCAAATGAATGCCAGGACCAAAATTTTCCTTGCAGAATATTTCCCAGAGCATCACACTTCCTCTGCCAGCTTGCCATCTTCTCATAGTGCATCCTGGTGCCATCTCTTCCCCAGGTAAGCGACCCACACGCACTTGGCTGTCCACATGATGTAAAAGAAAAATTGATTCATCAAACCAGGCCACCTTCTTCCATTACTCCATGGTCCAGTTTTCATGTGGGTTTGTAGGCACTATCGGCAGTGGACAGGGGTCAGCATGGACACTCTGACTGGTCTGCGGCTACACAGCAAGCTGCGATGAGATGTGTTCTGACACCTTTCTATCATAGCCACCATTAACTTTTTCAACAATTTGTGCTACAGTAACTCTTCTGTGGGATCGGACCAAACGGGCTAGCCTTCATTCCCCCTTCGCATCAATGAGCTTTGGGTGCCCATGACCCTGTCACCGGTTCACCAGTTGTCCTTCTTTGGACCACTTTTGGTAGGTACTAATCACTGCATACCAGGAACATCCCACCAGACCTGTCCTTTTGGAGGTGCTCTGACCCAGTCGTCAAGGTGCAAGATGACTACAAGGTGCAATGGCATTCATGGAGCATGTGTCATTTATTGCAAGAGGTTTGGGTTGTGGATGCACTTAGGCATTCTTTGTTATGTCGCAATTATTAGGTCATAAAATTGTAGTCTTCAAAGGAAAAAACTCACAACATTAACAAAATTTAAGCAAAGGTTTAAGAGCTAATTTTCAGGAGCCATGCTGATTTGAAACTTTTTCAAATATTATCCGTCCAAGACATCTAGCTAGCATTTGTCTTTATGTATATAAATACTATACTTAATTATACTTTATTAATTACATTTAAAAAACTTATTTTTTTCTTCTTAAGCTCTTCAGTATACCCTTTTTAAAACTTATTCACTTGTCTAGCCAATGGATGCATGCTATACATCAATAGAACAGGCTCCCATGCATTTTACTTTAAAGTATCCAATCAAATTAATCAAAGTAAGAAAACTGCCAAGAATCATGCCAATTCATCATCACCTGGGATCTCCTTAAATTCATCAGTTAAAAATATTTACTTTTTTGAAACTTTTAAAGGTAGTAACCTTTTGACTTTCACTTGAGTACATTTTTGGCTGAATACTTTTGGCTGGACACATTATCTTTACTTTCACTTAAATATAATTAATCAGTACTCTTTCCACCCCTGTACTAGTGTATTTTAGAGTGGGAAGATTTGCTCCTGACATAGCAGATGGCAAATGTGTGTGCCTGTTTAATCATTGTTCTGCTATTAATATGCAGTTAGACTTTCCTTAAAGCAGAAAAATTAACTTTCACTCAGTTCTCTCTGAGTACCAGTGAGGGGAAAACAACAGGGAGATCAAATAAAAACGCATTATGGTTTCAGGAACTTGTAAATTTCTTGACAATATTCACTTTATTTAGCTTGTTACAGTAATGTGTATTACTGAATATATCAAGGATTGCATCCATATGTCTATGTATAGAGCTTTCCTTATTATTAATGACACTGGATAAAAGTCCAAAAAGTCTTCCGAATTTCACTTGTGCAGACACCTGCGATGAAAGATAGATGTGAACTTTATATAATAAGGCTTTCGACTCCTTCCTCAGAAATTCCAGTTCAGCAAATTCAGTCGGTCAAAAAGTAATTTCAAAGAAACCACATCTAGACATGTGTCTTGTGGTTTCCTATGATGTTTCCCAGAGTCCTCTGAAGTGTCTTAACCAGAGCAGTAGAATGAGAACGTTATTCAGAAGAGTCATCGCAATGCAGCAGCAGTGGTTACTGAATTTTTACAGAGTATAATGTGCAGCATGAAAAAAACATGGTGAGACTTAGATTGGTCACACAGAGACATCAAGGTTGGTCACACAGATATGTGGTAGTTGTGAAGTGATGGAGTCAGAATAAAATAATACAACAAGGAATAGAGAACATCAGTACAATGCTACTCACTGCTATTCATACAGAATTGGAGGTCAGTGTTTTTTTTCTAATAGGTCTTAATGCTGTTGAATTCTTACATCTGACTGGTCATTTTCTATAACAGTGGTTCTGATAGTAGGCTTACATCTGGCTATAATTCAAATAACAGGTTTATATTAATTTGTTGCTCTAATATGTTATAGTTTCTATAGTAACAACTTTCAGTTTCTATAGTAACAACTTATTCACCAAGACTTGTATTGCAAATGCTATACATAATCTATGGCTAATAATAAAAGGATTTTTAAACAAGTGTTATTTAACAAACATATAATTTTTGTTATGGTGATGTTTTCTGTAAGGAGATGTTTACTTAACTTTTATGGAAGGAGTCTCAAGTGTCAATGCTTTGTAACAGTCAGTAGCTTTTCTGCCATGGGGAAGCTACCTGTCTCCATCAATGGCAGGTAAATTTAGCGGGGCTGGCTTTGCTATAAAAGCCATGTAAGGCCACTTCGGTGTTGGTGGGCAAGGCCTATGCGGCAGCGGGTCTCGCTTGTGGGTCACTGCATACAATGGCAGTGTTGCAGGCCTACCAAGCAGACCTGTTGAGTGAGCTCGACATACGGCGGTGTTCAACCAGTTCCTTCCCCGTCATGTTGAGTTCGCCCGTGCATCCACGAGTGGAAACCGGACTAGCACTAGTGCATAGAAGGCAAGTGTGGTGGCCCGCCTCCCCCCGCAGAGAGCCAGGGGGACCAGGCGGCCACAGTCTCAGCCTGCTAATAGGCCTGATTTGAGAATGATCATAAAGGCCAAACAGACAAAGAAGGAGCAGCCCTGAGGGACCGCGGAGGGACGTATCAGGAGACATGAGGTTGTTAGGGCAGTTAGCCCCCTGTACTACTGTAGGGCCTCCCCTAGCCAAGGCTGTCTCAAGTTTTCAATCTTCTCTGGTCAGTGAGTCACAGGGCAACAGAATGTGGAAGAGTTACTGTCACAAAAAGACCATCTGGCAGCGTGGAAACTACTGCCAAATGTGTCTCCATGGGTTCTGTCTACCATAGAAAAGGGTTACC
>JANDJT010000141.1:13008241-13025929 GCA_024331685.1 Stegophilus panzeri | reverse complement strand
GTATATGTATATATATATATATATATGTATATGTATGTGTGTGTGTGTGTGTGTGTGAGAGCAGCATTGTCACACACTCACTTGTGTCCTTTATGTACATCTGAAGAAGTAAAAGCAGCATCCACTAGATGGCACATTGGAAGCAAAACATTCCTGTCCATCATGTTTCCAAAACAAACTGTAATGTTTAGAGCATCGTCTTGATGGTTGTCATGAGCTGCGGGTCAAATCTCAAATCTAGCCAGTTGCAGACAGTGTCACATTTCGCAAAACTGCCCACACTATTTATGTTGGTATTGCACCACGCAGAAGCATAGCGTGCAAAAGCAATGCTCCAAATAACTTCAGGACACGTGTGGCAGCCATCTTGCGTTCTCATAGTTAAAAGCAAGTACAATTCACCTTTAAGGCTCTGTAGAGTGTTTGATTTTGTGCTGTTTGTACATGTGTGACTTCAGATCAGACCATCCTTGAGGAGCCCAGTGTGTTGCAAGCCTCTGCCATGGAGGGCAGTCGCACCACTCTGGACGAGTCAGTCATGCCTCCTCCCTCCAGCCACCGTGGCCAGAAGCGCAAGGTCCAGGACACAGAACCTACTCTTCCTGTGCGTGTCCCTGACTTCAGAATCCACTGTGACTGCCCTTATTTAATTACTCAGAAAATATCACACTTTTTTCTTCTCAGATGTTCAATGAAATAGTTGTTGGTAGCCATTATAGAGTTAAGACAGTTTGATTTCCAGATTGGAATTGTACATTTTTTATAATTTTCACTTACTGTTATGTAGATGTTGTTACAGTGTCAGCAGTGGAAGTGTTTGGCTGATCCCTGATTGTTGGGTGTTTGTGTGTGTGTGTGTGTGTGTCTGTCTGTCTGTCTGTCTGTCTGTCTGTTTATAGATGCTGGAGGATGATCGCTCTTCTATCGTGTCCACACGGCTCAACGTGCAGCAAGTAGAGCTCCCTCCAGAAGAGCCAGTTAATATTTCCCAGCTCATCCCTGAGTTAGACCTACTTGGGGAGAAGAACAAGGAGAAAAAGGATGATGATGAAGAAGAAGAGGTGAGTGTTATTATTTTATGCTGAGAAACTTGATTTATTCAAATTTTGCCAGTTTCATTAGAAAAAATTTATTTCAGTACAATCAAAACTATAGATTATACCTAAGTATAGAAATACATAGGTATAATCTATAGTTTTGATTGTACTGAAATAAATGTTTTGTCTAATAAATACTTGTCTATTTGGTAGCTATTTTATTCTGCAACTCAGGCAAAGATTAACTGTGTGTTATTGGAAGTTGTTTTTTTTCCTTTGTCTGTTAGTCGTGTGTTCAAGTAATTTTGTGTTGTGCAGTGTGCATAAATGATTTTCGACTGAAAGACTTGATGCCCGTTATTATTAGGAGGAGGAGGGTCAAGGTGGAGACCTGGATCAGGAGGAGAGGAGATGGAATAAGAGGACACAGCAGATGCTACATGGCCTGCAGGTATGGTTCAGGTTTGTCTAATCTGTGTCATTCTCTGTCTGTCAAATGACCCCAATTCTAAAGGTGTTATTAGAATATTTGAACCTTCTCAGATGAATTAGCATTTAATATCTTAGGTCATGTTAGGCTGTGTTCTGTAGCACAGAATTCACTTTTGTGAGTACTGCTACTGTAGTGCATAGCAAGTATTATGCAACTATATCATAGAGTCTCCACCCAACTCTCCACCCAACTCTCCACCCAACTCTCCACCCAACTCTCCACCCAATTCTAGCACCTTAGAATTATTGGTACAGAGCTTACCTCAGTGGTACTGATTGCGGAAGAAAATAACATTTACCTCATAACAGAAGAATGCTTGTGGAGTGCACCAAGGAGGTTAAAGCTAAAGTTGTTATTTTTCACTGTTTCCCAGAATAAAAAAGGTATGGAAGTGAGCAAAATTGTGAGTATAGTTTAGTATTTTAATTTCCCTGATGATGCATGCAGACAAAGTGGATTCTACAGAAGAGTGTGGTTTTATCTGTTATCCACACAAAACCAACATCAAGGATGAACTCCTTGCCCTGTCAGGCTCAAGTGAAAAGGAAGTCAATCCAAAGTGAGATAACATAACTGTTTGTGAGGTAGCCAGTGAGTCAGGCTACTCCTGAAACCGTTGTAGGCCTTCAAAATTTAACAGCACTTTCAAGGTATGTCATGGGGGCTCTGTTTAATTAATTGTATAATTAACAGCAACAGTAGAAATATCAAACTGAAAAAACTAAAGATTTTAAGTGTCATAATGGTACAGGATAAAAACTAACACTATAAAATTATTTTCATTTTTATTTAATTTTCCATGAGAAAGCTGTGATACCAAAACAATCCAGATGATGGCACTGTCAGGTCATATTAATTAACAGGACATGATCTTTTGTGCTTTTTGTTACAAGTTGTAACTATTAAGTTAATAGGTTTCTGTGGTTGATATGGATTTCATTTCCATTTTAAAACGATTTCAATTTCAAATCAATTTGTTCCAAATTTTAGACATGATTGAAATGACAGAGAATGAAAGGGAATCACTGAAGACAATTCATCATATTCACACAGTGCATTTGACACTACGTTGTTCCTTCTAATGTATCAAAATCTAGTGAGTTATATCAAGTGGTTTAACATGGAAGGCCACATTTTCATTACTAGTTTATTTTCCTTCATTTACATACAAGCTTCCCTCATAATGAAAATGACTTCTCTCACTCTGTCTGTATAGAGGGTGCTTGCCAAGACAGGAGCAGAATCAATCAGCCTGCTAGACCTGTGCAAGAACAACAACAGGAAGCAGGCAGCAGCCAAGTTCTACAGCTTCCTAGTGCTGAAAAAGCAGCAGGCGGTGGACCTGACACAGGCCGAGCCTTACAGCGACATCATCGCCACTCCTGGTCCCAGATTTCACATCATATAAACTATCACAGCATACAGTCAAGTAACATTACACTGGCAGGTTTTGTTCTTTTGTGTGTGTGTGTGTGTGTGTGTGTGTGTGTGTGTGTAAATGATACGTTACATTTATTTGTCTGTGTTTTATGTAACGTAAATGTGACATCTGTGTCTCAAGTAGAAGATGAGTTTTTATGGATCTTCTGATGATGTTTTGGATCTTCTGTTTAATATAGAATCATGTTGCAGTTGCATTGCATAACTACAGAGCAAACATGGTTTGTGGATTTTAGCACTCGTATGAAAGCTGATATTCATTTTTTAAGAGGTTTCAGTCTCTGTCCTTAACTACTAATGTTTTGTCAGCTAATTTCTGATTTACATTTGTGAATGAATTAGGTCCACTCATTTTGCATGCTTCATATGGAGTGTTACCTGATATATAAACGGTCTGTTTTTATTGGACCACTAATTTCACCGTTGTATAAGCTAACAAGTGCTCTAACACCAAAATAATAACATTAATTGACTATATACTGAAAATTTTTGTTTCTAGTGTAGAAACAATACAAATCTAAATGCCCATGTTTTTATATGGGTTTTTAAAAGAGAGGAAGTTTTTCTCCTTTCAGAAGTCCTTGCCCCAGTGCTCACAGAGCATGAATGTTCTGAACATGTAAACAAAGGGCAGCTTTATATTTGTCATGTAGACAAAGCTGAAATGAGACTGACAGATATTAACTGTGATATATATTAGATTAAATTGTATATTGATATTGTGCCATTTGTTTGAAACATGTTTTCCCTCATCCATTGTGCAGCATTTGTTGTTGTTGTCATCTGTTGCAAGCCTTGTGTATGAAAGGCTAGTAGGTCATAAATGTTACAGAAATGGCAACTATTCGTTTTTATATTTACCTTATGTGATATAGGTAATCATGTCCTGTTACAGTACATATTTTATTCAAACTTGCCTTTTATTTAGGCGTATTTGCTAGTAAGTTTCCATTCTGCTTGTTTATATGGAAACTGTAGAAAACACAAAGTATTACAGTCACACTTATTGTTATTGTTATTATTGCCTGTAGCCCTGAGCTGATACATATGTGTTATCTAATTTTTGTAATAAAATGTTGGAAAGAAAATTCAAATCTTTAAATGGCCATCATAGTATATATGGTAATACCTAACTTGGAAACAATTTAATTGGGCATGGGTTGTTAAAAGAGAAGCTAAACCAAAGATAGGGCTCATGAAAACTAGTATTTACAGATGGAGCAAATACAAATACAACAATTTTCACTTGTGTTCAGTAACCACCTGGTCAGGATCACAGCAGGTATATATACTCAGCAAAAAAATAAACGTCCCTTTTATCAGATGTTTGTGAAACTTGTTCCAGTTATGTCTCAGTTGTTGAATTTTTTTAAGTTAATACAAATATTTACACATGTTAAGAAATTTGCTGGAAATAAAAGCAGTTGAATGTGACAGGACATTTCTTTTTTGCTGAGTATATACACTGAACAAGTTTCACAGACATTTGACGAACATAAATGGAATAACGTGTCCCTGAACAAAGGGGGGGGATGATATCAAAAGTAACAGTCAGTATCTGGTGGCCTCCAGCTGCTTTAAGTACTACGGTGCATCTCATCCTCATGGACTGCACCAGATTTGTCAGTTCTTGCTGTGAGATGTTACTCCACTCATTCACCAAGACATTTACAAGTTCTCGCTCACGTCTTGGGGGGAAACATGGTTACATGTCATTTTCCACTGCAAGCACAATCAGCTGTCCTTCCTGTCTCCCTGTAGCATTGACTTAGGTGTCTTACATTACAGACATTGCAGTTTATTGCTCTTCATGGAGCTCGCTTTGTGCACAGGGGCATGCTCGTGCTGGAACATGTTTGGGCCTCTTAGTTCCAGTGAAGGGAAATTATAATACTACAATATATAAAGACATTCTAGACAGTTGAGAAATTCCAACTTTGTGGCAACAGTTTGAGGAAGAACCACATATTGGTGTGATGGTCAGGTGTGCACAAACTTTTGGCCATGTAGTGTACATAAAAGTTGTGCTGTTCATGTATTGTGTGTTGTTGTTAATAAGCGAAATGACTTATTAGAATGATTTATTTTGAATAAATTAAAACGTTTGAGGAGCCCTTTTGTGCATTGATGGAGGTGTTAAGAGCAGCCCGCTAGAGGGCAGTGATTAGTGATTGGGGTCTGTGTTAGAAACACTGCAGAAGAAAAAGTCAGCGTGAGCTGAAGTAGAATTGAGCTGGAGTTGAATTGTAGGTAGCTCACTAGCTAGCAGTGGAGTAAATGTTGTGGGGATTGAAATAGAAACGGATTTAATTCATCCCTGTGGGTGGAGGGTTTGAGGACTGTAAACTATAGGGTTACTGGCAGGAACTCCCTGAACAAATTGTGTACTTATGCTTTTTAAAGAGAAATTAGCTCCCTTATGAAATGAATGTTACACTTGAACGTGTTTATTTTCATGACGGGTACATGTGCCATGTGTTATGGTATCCTAACTGCTATATTGCAGTACGACTTGTATAACTAGCCTATAACTAGTTTATATTTTTCCAGACAGGTGTTCACTGAGTGCATTAGTCATGTATCTTTGTGGAAGATGTGTGGTGTATCTGCAGTCGAGGCTGTTGTGTATAAAAACACGGCACGTTCACGTCGCTAAACTCTGCCAGACCTCCACAGCCGTGCTTTCTCACAGCCGCTCACAGAAGGACAAATGGAGATCATACGGGATTCGGTACTTCAGCGATCAGAGAACCGACTCATCACCACTCAGTCACACAGCCAGCAGGATTACAGAGCAGCAAACTCCTGAACACGGTTTAATGCCAGTAATGAACTCTGAACTACATAAAGTTTCCAGTGCACCAGGACCAGTTACTGCAGAACAGACCTCCATCGGTATGTACAGTAGCGCTTTCACTGTCTCTATTGTGCTTTATTTCATTTCTTCACAGTCATACACCGATCATCCATAACAGGTGAAGTGAATAACATTGTCTATCTCGTTACAATGGCACCTGGCAAGGCATTGGAGATATTAGGGAGCAAGTGAATTATGGGGTCAGTTCTTGAAGTTGATGTGTTGGAAGCAGGAAAAATGGGAAAGTGTAAGGATCTGAGTGACTTTGACAAGGGCCAAATTGTGATGATAGCAGGTCTTGTGGGGTGTTCCTGGTATGCAGTGGGTAGTACCTACCAAAAGTGGTCCAAAGAAGGACAAACCGGTGAACCGGATCTTGATAGGGTCATGGGCATCCAAGGCTCATTGATGTGTGTGGGAAGCGAGGCTAGCCCGTCTGGTCCGATCCCACAGAAGAGCTACTGTAGCTCAAATTGCTGAAAAAGTTAACGTTGGCTATGATAGACAGGTGTCAGAACCCTGTCCACTGCCGAAAGTACCTACAATGAGAACATCCATCAGAAGTGGACCTTGGAGCAATGGAAGGTGGCCTGGTCTGATGAATCATGTATTCTTTTACATCATGTGGACGGCCGGATGCGCTATGGGAAGAACTTACAGGACTTAAAGGAACTGCTGTTAATGTCTTGGTGCCAGATACCACAGCACTCCTTCAGAGGACATGCTCTAAAAAAATTTTTTAGGGGTTAATCTTTCAAAACCCAAACCCAGGAGCTTGGAGCTGTGGGGTGGCAGTACTGCAGTGGTGCTTGAAAGTTTGTGAACCCTTTAGAATGTTCTATATATCTGCATAAAGATGACCTAAAACATCATCAGATTTTCTAAAAGAAGTCTTAAAAGTAGACAAAGAGAACTGAGTTAAACAAATGCGACAAAAATATATATATACTTGGTCCTTTATTTATTGAGGAAAATTATCTAATACAGTTATATATCTGGACGTGCTCCACCACATCACTGTTCTAAATAAAAACTGTTGCATAACTTATCAAATGATGTTTTGCTGACTTCCTAATGTGTCTTGATCTTGTCTGCTGCACAGATTTGGATGCATTGTCCAGTCTGTCTCCATTTGAAGAAATTAATGATGAAGATGCCATATGTATCTTTGTGCCCCCAAACCTGCCACCCACTACATTCACACTCCGAGATTATGTGGACAAATCAGAGACCCTAACAAATCTGGTTCACTTAGGTATGTTTTTCCTGCTATTCATGCTTGTTCGATAAATGTGATCCCATATGTGACTATGCCCCTTTTTTAAAAAAAAAAAAAATTAGGGGTTAATCTTTCAAAACTAGAGGAAAGGCCTAATGTGGGCTCTATGCTGGTGCGGCTGGACTTTCAAGAAGATGTGGTACCACTGCTCCTTTTCCTGAAAGATCTGGGAGTTCAGGATGTTCAGCTGGGCCTGATGCTCACTAAAAACCCCTTTCTATTTACTGAGAACTTGGAAAATCTGCGAGCCAGGTCAGAGCTAATTACATGTCTTAATTATGCTAGCCACAACTGATTTTTGTCATTTATGAATTATTTGTATATTCTCTTGATTCTATGCCACTCTTGTAAGCATGGCAGTAGTGTAATAATGCACATACATGGCTGTTTATCAACACTGAACAACGTAAATTTCAGTTTGCCTTTTATAACTGAAAAATGTATTGCTGAAATAAACATAGGAATGTAAGAGATAAAACACGATGGGGCATGCCTTTATAGGAAATAATCACTGACGAGTTGATCTGATATGGCCCAGAAGTAACACATAGAAGTTGTTTATTCTTCTATAACTAGCATGTGCTAAAGTGTTTTATTCCTTTCATACCACATCAGTTTGCTAACACTTAATGTTTTGCAGTTTATCAGTTTCTCCCTTTTTTTTTTTTTTTTTTTTTTTTTTTTTTAAACTGTTACATATAATTTTATGGAATGTCTGCCAGAAAAGTTAGTGCCTGTTATCACTTACCTTATAGCAGTTAGAAACAGTTCCTTCTCTTTTGAAGTTAATATCTTTTTTTTTTTTAAATGTAGCTTGTTCTTTTACTCAGGTTGTTATTATAGAAACAATAACATATCAGGAAGACCACATTAATAAAAACCTATGATTTGTGTTACAGCCGACACCATTGTCAAAGTGGCTGTCATAGAAATTAATCAACACCTACTTCCTGAATTCAACAGCGCTGTGTGTAATAGATAATAAACAGTGCACTATAACAGAAAACGTATAAATCAGTCATTTACTGTTTTGTATCCATGTAGTTTTTAGCAATAGTTATGATGTCACTATATATTACGTTGTTGCATATCAAATATTTTGTAATAGATAATATATTTTGTAAATAGCCTTTGACCAAGAATGTTGAAAATACAGAAGAAGGGCACTCGTGTTTGCCAGTGCCTTCTATTTAAAAAATTACGATGAAGAAATAATGTAATATCAGTGACAGGCCTAAGCCAAAACACTCAGTAATGCTACTATGCGTTAGATACACTTTAATTTACATCCAGTCATAAACTATGTTGTTCTTACTGATTCAGAACTTTTAACTTAGTAGAATGGTATTGTTATATGATTATCTCTTTGTATGACCTAACAGTGACTTTACTGCTTATGTAAAAAGGGTTTCATATTTGAAGTCGAAGAAATTCAGTTCAGAGTCTGTTGCTGTGATGGTGAGCAAAGCTCCATATTTACTGAACTTCAGTGTGAAGAGGTTGGACAACCGTCTGGGATTTTTCCAGCAGCAGCTGGGCCTTAGTGCTCACAGGGTGAGGATTCTTTTTGTTTTCCAGACATCATAGATATAGGAATATACCATCCTTTCTGAAAGTATTGGAACAGCAAGGCCATTTCTATTATTTTCGTTATACTTTGAAGACATTTGGGTTTGAGATCAAAAGATGAATATAGAGACGACAGATCAGAATTTTAGCTTTCATTTTCTGATCTTTACATCTAGATGCATTAAACAACTTAAATCATGGCACTATTGGTGGCAGACCACCCGATTTTAGATGAGCAAAAGTATAGGAACAGGTAAATAACAGGTAAACAAGTTAATATTTGGTTGGGATTGTGAAACCTTCACCCCTGCCCTGTAATGTCACTAACTGTTGTTTTGGGGCTTTTCTTCACAGCTCATCAACTGCTGTTGTTTTCTTTGGCTGACCTGTTCCATGTCTGGTTGTTAGTACAACAGCAGTTTCTTTCTTTTTCAGGACATGTCAAATTGTTTTATTGGCGATGCCCAAAGCTTAGTGACTCTGATAGATTTTCCCTCTTTTCTCAGCTTCAAAATTGGCTGATTTTCTCTCATAGACAGCTCTCTGGTCTTCATGTTGGCTTATCCTTTTTTTTTTTTTTTTAACAACAAATGCAGTCTTCACAGGTGAAACATAGGGCTCAAACCAAGAGTAGATGTTCAGAGCTATTAATTCTTTAAACAATCAATTTAACAGGGCACACACCTGGGCAGCAAGAAACACCTGTTCCAATATTTTTGATTACTTGAAAAAATGGGTTTGTTCAAACAAAAGATGTCATGCTCTAAGTTGTTTAACACATCTACATGTAAATATCAGGACATGAAAGCTCAAGTTCTAATCAATCTTCTCGTATTCATCTTTTGATCTCAAATTGAATTGGCCTTGTTGTTCCAATACTTTTGGAGAGGACCGTAAGTAAACGCTGCAGTCAGGGAGGGAAATACATCTCCCCTAGTACTAGCTCAGAGACTGTACACATAAAACACAATTCATGTGCATTTTAGCAGGTCATTTTATTTTGTGTAAGCCAATATTGTTGCAATCCAAAATACTGGCCTATAAGAACACATCTGGATTGTATTTGTTCATTTTTTACTTTTGTTTTATACTTTCAGACCCGAGACGTTGTGACTCGTCTGCCTAGGTTACTGTGTGGCAGTTTAGAGCCAGTAAAGGAAAACCTAAGGGTACAGTGCATTGCTCATAGAAAATATATGAGCCGTTAGTTAAACTTAAACAATTTGGGCAGTTTTTTGTGTACTCTTATGTTTATTTAGATGTTTTCTGTTCTTTTTTTTTTTTTTAACTCAGGTTTGTGAACTGGAGTTTGGGTTTCACAGAAATGAAATCCAGCACATCGTCACTGTGGTTCCAAAAGTGTTAACAACTAATAAAAGGAAATTGACACAAATATTTGACTTTGTCCACAACACTATGGGTGTTCCTCACAGTCTCATTGCAAAGTTCCCACAGGTACATAACTCCTGTATTTCCTTATTAAAGGAACATTACTGTGTAATAGAGAAGAGTTTGAAGAAATTAAGAGAAATAGTATTATTAACTTCAAATGACCCAATGGCCCAAAATAATAATTTTTTTTTTTTTTGAGAATTATTTATCAAATCTCATTCCACTGATTTAAATTATTCCAAGCCACTTGTTGGAAAAATTGTTCTAAAAGTGCTTTTAAGTCTTTACTTAAAGCGATAATATTCTCATGACTCATGACATATTTTCTGCCTTTCATCAGATCCTGAATGCAAAATTCTTTCGTATAAGAGAACGTCACCTCTTTCTTGAGTACTTGGGCCGTGCTCAGTATGAACCCACTGATCCCAACTACATCTCTCTGGAGCGCTTGGTGGCCCTGCCTGATGAAATGTTCTGCTCTGATGTGGCATTAGCCTCTCTAGACGATTTTGAAAGATTTCAGAAAACTCTGTAATAGTAAAAGTAACATTGTGTCTGTGAGTGTCGATTATTTTGAATGTCTAGTATTAATAATCCCCAAAATAACAAGACTTTAGTTTTAGTCAGGTGAGAGTCAAAACATGCCCAGTTGTCTTATTGACTTGACCCTGCTAGACATATTTCAATGATTATGTGCATATAAATTGCTACATAAATTTAAATATGTAATTTATGAAGACAAATTTGTACCTGAAGACTTGAAGTGAGCTCCAAGGTAATGTATTTTTTTTTTATTGTTTGTTTTTGTTTTACATTTATTTAATGTTCATGTATATATTTATATACTGTTTATATAAAAAACATTCCCATAATGAAGTAGAAACATGTTTGAAGCTTACAATAAATGTACAATTGTAAATCACACATTTTTAATTAATTTCAAAAAAGCTGGCAAGATAGTAAGGAATATGAATAAGTTCACTTTTTTCATCAGCTACGCTCTTGCTGTGAGCGAGGTGAGTAGCTTTAAATGGAAAGAAAACATAACTGGGCTTTTGTGGCATGCTGCAGCTATATACTGAATTAGTCTATTCATATGAAGTATCATAAGTAAATAAAACAAGATGGGATGTGCTGTTTTGGAAAATAACAAGACAGGGTGGTTACTACTCCCAAGGTGATTATTTTCCAATATGAACATGTCCCATGTGTTTTATTCCTTTTGTACCATAGCAATTTGTCAAGGATTACTATTTTCATTTATTAAAGACTGACATGTCATATATTTGATCTATTTATACTTTACATCCATTAAATAATAATTTCTTGACCAGTCTCTCTTCCTCTCTCTCTCTCTCTCTCTCTCTCTCTCTCTCTCTCTCTCTCTCTCTCTTTCTTTCACATAAAGATTTTTCTGTTGTTGCTGCTTCTGCAAGAAATGAAATATAGAAGTGTAAATTCCCAAATAAATGTCATTAAAATTCCCAAATGCCATTAAAATGGGTCAGTCTTAACTGAAGGGTAAGCCATGCTTCTTTAGAATAATAAACACCTTTCAATCTCATGTAGATAGTCAGCTCCTTGAGGATTTTCACAAATGCATGTCATGATCAGGTTTTTGTTGCTGTTGTTGTTTGTTTTTGGGGTTGTTTTTTTTTTTGTTTTTTTTTTTAACTATTAGCTTAGAAAACCTTCCAAGATATCAGAATTCACCCTATGTATAAGAATATAATTACGCAGAAGGCTTCTTTCTGGAGATATTATTTACGTATATATGTAATGTTGTATATAAAATTGAGCTAGTATTATAATCAGATTTATTCTGAAATGTTCATCAGGGTTTAATTTTTATTTTATTAAAAATCATTAGCGTGGTAACCAGTATTTTATAAGCAGTCGGTTTTTATTTGTTTATTTATTTATTTTTATTGAGAACATAATTAAATGGCAGTGTCAGTTCTGATTTTAAAAGGTTGCGACAGGAAAACCTTTAATGATGAATGATTGCCGTATAAATTATTACTGCATTTCTTATCCAGTATGGTAACATCCTTTACAGAAAGCGTTTTGGTTTCTTTCACTGGTCGCGCTGTGATTGCGTAAATCTAACAGACTCGGTCGCTGGCTATAACGTCACAGTTCCCACAGTCCTTTGCTGCTGTCCCTGAAACCGAAAATGGCGTCGAAGGCACCAGGTAATGATCTGTTAGCTCTACAGCGTTTTTGAGGAATATCAGTCCAAATAATGCTACAGGAATTTTGTCATAAATGCGTTTGCAATCTCTAGTCATTTTGTTTTCTTTGTGCTGTAGTTTATCGCGTGCTTTCTGCTCGTTTGTTGTTGCACTTCAGTGTCCTCTAGCCTCAGTGTCCCTTAGCTTAACTAGCTAACGGGCTAAAGCAATGATCCGCCCTCGGTACTGAGACTAACCTTCTTCTGTACTGTGTGATGATGGTTGGAGCAGAATAATCAGAGGTGTATGTCGAGGAAATTTTTTGTGAAACGGGTTCTTCTTGTCTTTACAGTGCACAGTGGTTGCCGGCGTATTGTAGATTATTAGTAGCTGAGTACAGTTGACTTGTCTAAGGTGAATCGTTGTTTAAATATGTTTTATAGCTGTAATAAAATACTTGCTGCTGTCCCAGCAGGGTAGCTGACATGTCAGTGACTGTTGCATCTCTCAGGGTTATGCTGTAGGAATTGGGGTAGTTTATATCTATTGCATTACACTCCCCCTGAGTGCTAGTTATTCACAGTGATGTCTATTTATTTATTATAGTCATAATAAAGCAAGTCTGAACATTACCAAGCACTTATTTCTAACCAAACATTATTTCTGCTTCCTTCTCCCAATATTGTAGCAACTGGCAAGCTGCTGTTGGGCTTCAGGAAGTGGTACTACAATGCAGCCGGGTTCAACAAGCTCGGTGAGTAACGTGTGCAAGCTCACGAAATGTGCAAATGTTTAATTCACCCAGGTCACATTGTAACTATTCAGGTCATGACCCCTGTCTTGTCATTCCATGTCTTTCAGGCCTGATGCGAGATGACACTATCTATGAGAATCCAGACGTGAAGGAGGCCATTCGCCGGCTTCCAGAGCGAGCCTACAACGATCGCATGTTCCGCATAAAGAGGGCTCTTGATCTCTCCATGAAGCAACAGATTCTTCCCAAGGACCAGTGGACTAAATTTGAGGAGGTAAGAAGTAGACCTGAGAAATCTTGGGGATGGTTTCTATTAAGTGGTCACACAAAGTATCTTGGAAAATGTGAAACGATATTTATTTAGCTGATCCACCAAATGCATTACACCTTTTAGACTTCCTACATATTGAGATGCACTGATACTAATGTTCTCAGCCGATAACGATAGTTTTGCATTTTGTTTTCTTTTAAATGATTAATAATTAATTCCACATTTCTGAAGGAAATCCAAATAAAAACTTTATTCTCTCCATTTCATTACACTGTTTCACAGTAACTGGTCTCATAAACAGAAAACACATTACTCACATTAACATGAACACATGAACTAAATTCTGAAGATTACAGTAAGATTTCTAAACTGATTGAATGTTATTAATTCATATTAACATTGACTGAATTCTAAAAATCCTCCTGTCAGTCTCACATTCACTCACCACAAACAAAAGCATTTCTACTTCATCACTGAACATCAAACTGGTAATATATAATATAAACCTTTTTTATATATTAACTGGATATGAAATATAGTACTCTACAAATATACTTTCCTTTGCAGTATATACTTTTTGTGTCAACTCATCTTCATTTAAATCTTTCAGCGGTGTACTGGCCCTTTAATTCAGGTCGAGCAGCGCGGCAACAAAAAATTAGACTCGACGGTGAAACTCCCGTTTCCCGCTTCACTGCTGCAGCGTCTGGTGTAAAAATTTTAGCAGTGCAGACCTTACAAACTGCAGTTTTGTCGTCATTCCATAGAAGAGACATAATCTTTACACACAACACGAAATTGAAGTGTTTTCCTGCCCTCTTTTGGTGAGACAGGATGTAAATTGGCCCTGATCATTGGATGTTTATAAACGTGAAAAATTGCCTTTATCGGCCGATACCGATTTTTGGCTGATACATCAGTGCATCTCTACTGATTAGTTATTCATTAGTGACTGTAGGCCATGTTGTCCAGTGCTTTTTCAACACACATTTACTAGTCGTGGGAACAATCCTGAAATCCATAACTGAAAATTGCTACTTGTGTGTTTGTCCTGTAGGATATGCCATACCTTGAGCCTTACTTGAAGGAGGTTATTCGTGAAAGAACAGAAATGGAAGAGTGGCAGAAGAAATAGAATAAAGGGGAACGTTTGAGGCAGTGGCTGCTCTCTTGTATTTAAGATAAAGTTTATCAAGTGTGAAGTCCATGTACTTATTAAATTTGGTTTCTGTTAAGTTTTCGTTCCATGCCTCTTTCTTTGAAAGTAAAAGCAGAAAGTGAATTCTATTAAACATTTATTTGAAGACCTTTTGACACATGGCAAAAAAAAATTGCTATTAAATAAAATGTCCAAAATATAATAAATTGAGTACTTTAAATCCCAGTATTTACATAGGACGGAATACTTTACAAAACAGCTTTTCCTGCAGTTTTGAATAAAACTAATTAATTGTACATAAGTTGAAAATGTTCATGTCTTCCCAAAAATAAACCACTGCTGTGTGTTTGCTTCAAACATCATCAGTAGAGTTCTAAGCCATTAAACTGGTATCAGAAAGGCTGGTTACTTGTGCAAAGGTGGCAACATTTACAGTTTAGCTATAGCATTTAAGATTTCTGATTCCTACCTTCAACGATGCTGCTTTTTTTAGTTAAAGCAGCAGTCAGACGCATTTCCTTCTGGTGGTGCTTTGAGCTGATTTTTAGGAGAAAATTTTGTGAAATTTAAAATATTTTTAAAGGCATAGTGTATTCAGAGGCATATCTACTGGGGTCCTGCATACTGAGAGGGCCCCCCAAAGGCTGATCATTTAAATAAATAAATTTTTATCTTAAAATAAAGTGCAGCAACATCTCAGCAACCCCCTTAAAGGGGCCCCTTAGTGGAGTGCTATCTCATTTGGAGACTCATTTATGCTTCTGTACCACCTCTTCACACTTGAGTCACGCAAGCTTTAATTCCTGAACATGAAGAAGGCATACCTATCTGGCAACCGGAAGCACAAGGGAAAACGAGAAGAGGAGACAGTACTAGTGTAAGTGATGGAGATAATGACAGATGAATTAAGGATAATTAAAAACAAACAAACCCACATCTAGTTGTCTATTTCAGTTTTATTTCACCTTATTACAAGAATAATTACTGGTAATAGTTAGCTAGAGTTAACATGTGTTACTAGTTCTTTCAGTGTGTGCTGAAATGCAATAGGTACTGGGAATGATGCACACAACACCGGCAGCACAGCTTGGCAAGTACCAGTACTGTTCTCTTTCTCCCATGAATCAATAATTTACGTTAGTTGACACATTAGTTAACATCAATTGAAGATGAACATCTTGTTTCCTCACTGATGTTTGATTTCCTATTTGCACCTTTAGATTTTATCACAGCATTCAAGCTTTTTGGCACATCTTGACTTAGCAATATTTTGCAATTCTTCCTTGCAAAAGCATTTTAACTCTGTCAAATTGGCTGGGCATCTCCTGTGCACAGCCCTCTTCAGGTCACCCCACAGATCTTTGATTGGATTTACGTGTGGACTATGGGCCATTCCAAAAGTTGTTTTGGTGAAGCCATTCCTTTGTTGGTCTGGAGATTTGCTTTGGGTCGTTCTCAGGCTGAAAGGTGAAATTCCTTTTCATATTGAATGTTGTTCATGTGTTGTTTTAAAGATGCAGCACAGTGGTTCACTGAGGCACACATCTGTGTTACACAAGCTAGTTAATCTGGGCAAACTGAAAAAGGTTTTGTGAGTCTCACTAAACTTATATGTGGATCATAATTTATTTATTTGGAATTATGAGACAATTCTAACCCCATGACAGCTCAGCATTGAGCCAGTAACCCTCGGAACATGAAGCAACAAATAAGCTACCCGTTATGCCAAATTATCACTGCAGCAGGAGCTAGCTAAAGTTTAACTAACTTACTCAATGGATTAATTACCTAAGCAACATTTACCTGATCTACTAATACGTAGAAACCTGTAAGCCTAGAAATGTGAACATACAAATCAGTAAATATATGTACAAAAGCTCAACGATAAGAATGCTAAACAAGTATGCATGTTAAAAAAAAAAAAAAAATTAAGTAGGGACTCAAAATGTATATGCATACTTAAAAAAAAAAAAAAAAAAAAAAAGTAGTATGCATTCTAAAATTGTGTGCGTGCTAAAATTTAACTATGCATACTTAAAAATACATTTGCAGTGTGCAAACAAATATACTCGCAAAATGCAAGTCCCTACTTACTAATTTTTTTTTAACATGCATACTTCTTCACCATTCTAATTAGTCAGTGTGCAGGTTGGCACCACAGTGTTCCATATAGCTTTTATGTTTGCCCAAGGGGAATGAACCTTTTACATTTTCAAAAAGGTAAAGCTTTGTATTTCCATTTTGTAACACAAAGAAAATAAAAGGACCAAGATTAAGGCAGAAAGTACAAAAACCCAGACATTGTTTTCTGTTACATAACTTACATACAAGCAATACTACAATGTTAAGTATGCTCCCAATCACTGGGCAACCTTCATAGAGGCAAATACATTTCTGAACAATGCATTTTATGAACATTTGGAATGACTAAAAAGGAACAAACAAAAAACAAATAAAAAAAAAAAAGTACTTTGAATCCTCAGATGCATTGTAGAACTTTGGGGATTTATTATTTGCCAACAAAGTTGCAGTCACCTTCACCGTTCCAGTTTTTAGATCCTGAGTCAAGCGTCAAAAATAACAAAAGCCATACCAATGTTGTCAGAGAGAGAAATAGTTTGTATATATATTGTAACCTTATTTTTGACAGGTCTAGGTCAAAGGTCAAAAAGATACATATTATTAATCTCTATATCTAGGTCAAAGGTCATGATCATAATATATAAATATATATATATATATTAGTTATGTTAAATCCGGTTCACATATATTCCAGACACACATATTCCCATACATGGTATGGTTATGTGTATTCCACACACACACACACATCCAACCAAAAATATGACACACACAGACGCACACAAAAACACTCACTTTTATTTCACGTTATTTAAAAGGAACTTAAGTGTTATGTACTTAATTATCATAATTATGAACACAAGTTAAGTTGACAATCATTTTTAAAATTCCGTTGCTTCATTTAGATTTTCTCCAGTAGAATACAGTCTTTTAAACCAGGAAAAATTACTAATTTTAAGTTGTATAACATTAGTAACTAAAAAACCAGTGTAGTTTACAATACAAATCTCATACCTAACATCTCTGCAGATTTTATAGACATAAAAGCACTGAATAAAATCAGCAATATATACAAAAAAAAAGAAACACTCTGCATCTACTATGTTTATCCCTCTCATAGAACTATCCACAGTCCAAAGGCTGCTAATTCTGCTCAAAGAGCAAACTGACTACAATGGAGC